>JANRGW010028839.1:0-37898 GCA_024733675.1 Psilopsiagon aymara
GCCGGCTGCCCCACTCCGGGCCCCGCGCCCTGCCCTCCGCCCGCGCCTGCCGGGCCGGCCAGCCGCCGCTGGCCAATAGCATCCCAGAGCCGCTTTGATAGACACGGCCTCTGACCAATAGAAAAACAGATAAAGGGAAGAAGCGCTCGGAGCCCCGCCCCTTCTCCCAAGGCGAGACCCTCCAATCATCAAGCCAGCCTGGATGAGTGGCAGCCCAACTGACCAATGAGAAGGAGGAAAGTGCTTGATTGGTTCAAAGCCAGCTATAGGTCCGCCTCCCCGGCGCCGCCTGGCTTCCGCCCTTCCCTGATCCCTGCCCGTCGTGTGCGCATGCGTAGAGGCGGCATGACGCCGCGCTCCGTGTGTGCCGCTGAAATGCTTCCGCCTGCGCTCGTCGGGATCCGGGGCGCGCCCGGCGGCGGCCGTCCGGTACCGGGCAGGCGAGGTTAGCGGTGTTCGTGTGCGCTCCGGGGCGACCCGGGCCTGCAGCTGCGCTGGCGCCGCGGAACGTTTAACGCTCCTTCTGGGAGCCGCTCTGGTAGGCGATCCTCCGCGGAACCTTCTGCGCGTGGCTCTGCGGGGAGCGGATGGTCTTCAGGCGCCGGCGGGAAAGGGCGTCGCGCGGCGTTACCTCAGGCGCGGCCATGGCGGCGGCGGCTGCCACCGCTTCTCCTCCGCGCTGCGCCCCGCGGCCGCCGCGGTAACGCGCGGCCCTTCTTTTTTCAGGTACTGCTGCTGCCACGCGGGAGAGCATGGGCCCGGCGGACCTGGCGCAGAAGATCAATGTTAGCGCTGAGAACCCCCGCGGCAGCGAGAGGAACGGCTCCGGCTCCGCGCTGGCGGGCGCTGAGAGGGCACCCCCGGGGAGCTGGAGGCAGAAGTGTGCGGCCTATGTGCTGGCGCTCAGGCCGTGGAGCTTCAGTGCCTCCCTCACCCCTGTGGCTCTCGGTAGCGCTCTGGCGTACCGGGCTGAGGGAGCGCTGGACCCTGGGCTGTTGGTGGGGAGCGCCGTGACCGTCTTGGCTGTGCACGGAGCCGGCAACCTGGTGAATACCTACTACGACTTCTCCAAAGGTATCGATCACAAGAAGAGTGACGATAGGACTTTGGTAGATCAGATTTTGGAGCCTCAGGACGTAGTCCGGTTTGGAGTGTTCCTTTATACTGTGGGCTGTATCTGTGCTGCTGGGCTCTACGCTGTCTCAACGCTCAAACTGGAGCACCTGGCCCTGGTTTACTTCGGAGGACTTTCCAGCTCCTTTCTTTATACTGGAGGTAAGCACTGTATCCTGTTTGCTATAAACCTGAGCTTAGATGTAGCAGAATGAGTTGATTTCTCAAGGGTTTCTAGAAGACACAAGTGATGTATCTAGTTAACTGCCCTGGAAATATTTGGTGGTACTTCCTGGAGTCCTCGTAGATGAACTTCTTTGCATTTAATTGCTGTGGGAAGATGGACACTAAGTTCTTCAATTGGAAAGTGGTGTTGAGACATTGTTATTTACATACGTAACCTTAGATGCTCATCAGAACCCCTGCTGCAACTTTTCATGTATATCTCATCTCCCTCAGCAGTACAGTTCATTGCACATTTTCTTTTCCATTGGTGGAATCTGTTATTTGTTTTGGAATGTTTTGTTGTTCTCTAGATGGAACCTCATTGTGAATGTCAAGCAATTTGTGTTTGTTCTCAGTAAGAGACGGATATTTTTAGTGACTTACTGTGCTGGGTAGGAAAAAGAAATCTTGGTTCCAAACTGTGTCAAGCTTTCAAACAGTTATGTTAGTTTCCTTGAAAAAATCTTGTCAGTTTTGCATTTTGTTCTGAGCATTTTATATGTTTATTCGGGGTCAGGCTTTAGTATGATCACATTAAAGAGTACCTTATTTCTACAGTTTTCTGCAGATTTCTGTAGAAATAGGTACTTCTAGATGTAAAGATAGATATTAGAGCCTGGCCCTTAGTTTCTGTTACATTGTTTGAATGAAGAAATTGAGAAGCTGTGTTTCCTTGATTATCTTTGGAAACAAGAGATAACAACCTTTTTGGATGTGCGTGTTGATTGTTTTACAATACTTCTGTGGAAAGGGCTGATCTGTTGTATTGTCCGTTCTCTTCTGTCATTTCGGTCGTTTGATGATGCTTCATTTTATTCTTTGTCTTGCCACAGGAATTGGATTTAAATATGTTGCACTTGGAGACGTGGTGATCCTGATCACCTTTGGGCCCTTGGCTGTCATGTTTGCCCATGCTGTGCAAGTTGGTTATCTGTCTGTCTCGCCACTGCTCTACGCTATCCCACTAGCGCTCAGTACTGAGGCCATCCTGCACAGCAACAACACACGGGACATGGAATCTGACCAGCAGGCGGGTATTGTCACCCTGGCTATCCTCATCGGTCCTGCCTTCTCCTATGTTCTCTACACAGTGCTGCTCTTCTTGCCCTACCTGATTTTCTGTGTGCTGGCCACACGCTATACCATCAGTATGGCATTGCCACTCCTTACCATCCCGATGGCATTTTCACTGGAAAGGCAGTTTCGGAGTCAGAACTTCAACAAAATCCCTCAGCGGACAGCCAAACTCAATCTCCTCCTGGGGCTTTTCTATGTTTTTGGTATTACACTAGCACCAGCTGGTGCTCTGCCCAAACTGTAATGGGAGCTGCAGAGTCAGGCCTCACAATTCAGTATTAATGCTCATTAGCAGTGGTTGATGTGGGTAGATGACCTGTTACGGACAGTGGGAAGAATGGAGGGACTGTTTTGAGCTGTTGATTGTGAATTCTATAATTGCTGGTCTTGAATAGCTTGTACAACAGACTTTAAAAAGGGGGGCTTATCAGTCCTTCAGGAGTGAAACTGTGCAGCTTTCAGGGGAGCAAGGTGATGTGAAGACAAGGAAACTTAACCTCATCCTTCTGCCACTGAGTTCTTTTACTGTTGACTCAAAGACAGTAAGATTGAGCCTCCAATATAAACTGTGTTCCATTCATAAGCACAGCAATTGCTTATATGACTCCTTTTCTTACCAAGGTCAGGGAGTCCAGTGGCTCCTGTGTGGTAAACAGAAAACACTGCCAAAAGCATAGCATCACAACAACGTAGGTGCTATTACTTCACTCCCTTCTGAGCGTAGTTTATCTTCATCTGTTGCTTAGTTTAATTTTTGTTGTTTCCTATTTTTTTTTCTCCTAGCCTAATTTTAAGCTTTTGCTTCCAAGCCCCTGAAATGTATTAGACACTGATAAATCAACTCTTGCTCCTGCTTGGTCCTTACGGTCTAGACATTTCAAAGTTGTGTATCTCTGTGGGTGTTGGTGCTAACATGGGGCACAAACAGCCCACTGCACATACTTCAAACCAAACCCAGTTAATTTATATTCTGCTACAAAAGCTGAAGGTGTAACTGTAAATGAGGCACCTGAAAAGCCCTCAATGCATAGAAAATCAAGTGGTTTCCATTTTTGCATTTCCTTAGAATTTACTCTCTGAAGTGACAGTCTTGGAGTTAAGGGGGAGCCGACAGAGCAGCAGGTTTCTCTGGATATGGGTTGATATGGATATTGATATATTGATATGGATACAGGAAGAACAAATTCTCAGTTTCAACAAAGTAATAATTTTTTTCGATTGTCATTCTCTGTTTTATTTAGAAGCCCAGTGAAATAATCTTGCTGTAAGAAGCCCCCTTGAGCAAAGGGGAAAGATGCGGGGTTAGAAAAAAGCAATCGGGATTGTTGCATTGGCCTTGCCTAAAAATTGGAACTGAAAACAGAAAGAAAGGATTTTTGTTAACAAGTTTTTTCCTGATAGAGTCCGGAGTTTGTGTGACTGCAGCACATTTCAATGTTAAGTTGGCTCTGAAGTGAAGTTCCCCACCTCTGTTTTTTTTAACTCTGTACACCCTATGGTGGTGTTTTGTTTTCTCCTGCAGATCTTGCCACTGATGTTCATGTGGCTATTTGGAGAATTGATTGTTTCAGCAATTATGTAGCAGTGTGAAAACCATGCCAGACACACTGGGAAAGAAGTATGACTTGCAGTGCAAAGGTGAATTAGATCTATGCCACATTGCTCAGTGTCAACTGAATTCCCTGCTGTGTTGACGAAAAAGTATTTGTTTCCTGTATGCAGGGTTTTGGTGAAAAGTTTGTTTGCAGGAGTTGTGTAAAGCTTTAGGGGAATTGAGTGTTGAACTAAAGCTGCTAGTGCCTGGGTTACAAACTTGCTTTTGAGCCAAGTGAGAATGTGGTAATCAGTATATGAAGGGCATTTAAACATGAGCAATAAGCTAGCATAGGGTTATCCTGCCTCTGACATAATTTATGCCCTTGTGTGCTCATCTGAGTGTTGCGTTAATGGGTTGTACAGACAGTAGTAGAGCCCAGTTGATGGTACAAGGTTACATTGTACAGCTGTTGAAGTAACTGTTTTCATGGCTTTGTGTTATCCAGTGTCACCCAGCTGTTGGTTTATTGCTTTACAGCTGTGCTGTGGTCAAGGGGAAAGATTATTTCCAGGTGTATTTTGAACCACAGTTTCATCTTTTATTAAAATCAGGCAGATGAACTCTCTGGTCTGACTGGAGAATCTGGCTTCAGCAACTGTGTGCTCTTTTCTACAGCAAAATACTTTTCTAGAGGATAAGTTCAGCACAGCTTGATGGAGATCTGTCCAAGTGGTTCTGGAAACTTGTCAAATCAGATATACGCAACACAGTATCTGCTGTTACTACTTTGTGAGCCTATGGAGTAAAGAAGAGCCTGGCTCTGAGACACACTTCATTTTGCTGTAAAGCAAACTTTTCTAGGTATATGGACCGGGCTGATGGTTCTGTTAACCTTGCAATTGCAGGTATGTGGATATGTTAGGTTAATCCCAGCATATCTTTGTTGCTACCATTTGTAGCAGCTGTGTGCTTTATTTCATGATAGCTTGGGTTTGTATAGCTGAAAGACTGAACAGTTACTTTTTTTTCTACTCCTTTTACATAAACTAGAGTACTCAAGCTAAATTCCTTAAATGAGCTATAATATTTGGCTCATGTCTTTGATAACAGTAATTGTAACAATGGAGAGATCTAGGATATAATCTTTGGAGTAATATATTAACTCTAGTTGCGTCCAGGCTACCCTTTACCAGCAGGGAGTAGCCCCCTGCTTAGGATGTCTGCTTAGTGCTGGAGAGGACCAGTGCTTTTTGTTAAAGATGAAGGAAGAGCTCACTAGTACCTGTATGTGTTTGTGGAACACTTGTCAAGGTGGGGATTCAAAGCATTTTAGTAGTAAGAACAAGGTGGAAATTCAGTAATTCCTTGCTAGCATATGCTGTTTGTCTCCAATTCCCTGTCTGTGAAAAACAGTATCATTCCAGGTTCTTAAGGATATTAATAGCACATTCTTCACCATGGCTTTCAAGAATTCATTTAACTTCTCTGTGTCTCAGAAAACAGCTAATTTTTGCCTACCTCACAGGGATGCTGAGCTGACATCATAGGGAGCTTTGAAAGTAAGAAGTGCTTTATCTCTGTATGCTTTTCAAAAAGCATGTTTAGTACTAGAAAACCTGTTAGGTGTGAACTAACCTAACAGTGACTTAACCAGTGTAAGTACACCAAAATAATCTCTCAGACACTGAGTGGCAAGGGACATTCCTTTGTAAGTTTGTTTTGTGATGAGAGGGCTGGGTCTCTTTCTCTGCCCCTCTTCTCCCTGTCTCATGCTACTTTCCCTCACTATAAACTTCTTAAACTTCTTTCAGATCTCTCTTGATGAGCTGTATTGCATTGTGATGAGTCTACACTGGTAGATGAACAGATCTGTAGCCTTTCTGTTAATGCATCCTAAAGCACCTCCTGGCCTTTCTTCTTCAATAAAGTCTCCAAATGTTATTCTGTTAATTATGCTGTGTGAATTATTTTATATCCCTCTGTTGTATTTTTGCACATATATTAAAGCATCTTCCTGGAAGGAGGAGGGTCTTTGTGTGCTGTGTGTTTAAGTGCATGGAAGATCATACTCTTTCTGTGTTAAGTCCTGTTTTGAGTTACACAGTCCTGTCCTTCAATATCATTGGGTAAAATGTTCAGTAGCACTGATTATCTCATACTAATGGCAGATTTCTGAGTGGTTTCAATGTTTTCATCAATCAGGAGAACTTTGAGAACAGAAATGGTGTTCAGCTTTGTAAGGAGGTTTCAGCTAAACTTTAAATCTTTTTTAATAAAGATGGACTTTTTTCCTGACCTATGTGCTCTGCCATTCTTCCAGTGCCATGATCTCTGCTCCTGATTTGCAATGATCTTATTGCACAGGACTGTGACAGTGTAATGCCTTCCCTTGTGTGTCATAAATTAGCCTAAAGCATGTTTTGAAATATTCCTCACTTGGTTACTGGTGGTGTTTACTATGCAAATGCATGTACAGTTAGCATCAGGAGACTAAAGGAGATGTCTCTTATTTGCTTTGTCTCACATTGTTTTTCATATGTGGATCAAGTGGTTTGAACAATCTAGAGAGATGGCTCTGCCACCTCTATTGTCTATGTTGCACATAGCTGAAAACAGAAACAAAGATAATTTGAGGAGTGTGATTTAAGGTTTTGCTTCTAGTTTAAAATCCATCTGAGTAGGAGACAATGAAAGAAGTTCCTGCAGTAAAGTTTAGTGACTGTATACCATTGTGGAGCTAATACTTTCACTTGCAACGCTATCTTGCTGTCATTTTCTGCTTTGAAGTGATTTCCTGTTTGAGTTTCTACTACTTTGTGGTTATGAGGCAGCTAGGCCTGGGAAGTGTTTGTCTGCCTTTCTGAGGTGCAGAACAGGTCCTGAGGTCATAGCATTTGAAGATAGTTTTAGAGGGTAAAATACATAATACTGTTGGCACCTAGACACACATGAGTTGTGCTTGAGGGTCCTCCCAAAGAAACTGCGGACACCAGCCTGCAGATTAACTTCTTTAGTAAGACTGTGTTAGGTGTTTTGTTGTGACTATAATTGTTCTGTACTTGCTCTTAAAACGCATTTTAATGCTTTGCCCTGTTACAGGCAGAGTCTGTTAGCAGTCATCTTAAACTCATTTTAAAGAACCTGGACCTTTAATAGAAAATGTGTAGAGATTTGCAATTCATGCCCGTTGAACACCTTTTTGTGTGCCTGTGTAGGTGGAAGCAGTGATTCTGATTGTCTGCAGATGGCAGCATTGCTCTTCACTGTTGCAGCTCCCGCTGGTACCTGTGCCCTAGGCTGAGACATCCTCAGCCATGCAGATAGGGTCACTGCAGAGCCCCAGACCTGCCCACAGGCTAAAAAACCTGATTCACCAGGAGAGGTGGAGCAGATTCTGGTCTTGCTGCGCCTCCGCTGCTCTATGAGGCTGATCCACAATCCTTTCGCTTTTTGAGCGGCACAGCACTTTTATGTAGCAGAGTATTGTTATTGGAGGAGGAAGGAAAGGTGTCTCTCCTTGCACTGTGGTTTTAGGGAGTGCCCAGGCTCAAGTCACTGCATTGTTCAGCACATCTGTCTTACTTGGGAGGATGATTTTTTACAGCCGTGATGGCTGTGAATTTTTGGGGGTATTTTTCCCTTTACAGCCATTGGGTCAAAAATTTTGCAGGTAATGGAGAAGGAGACTTTCCAAATATGTACTTAAAACTACCTTCTTTTTTTGTTTTTACAGGAATTCATGTAAGCTCTATTTGCAAGATTTTTTTAGTGCCTGTCTGGTTGTACCTATTTGGCCTCTGGTATAAGGAAACTTGGAAGGTGAATGGCTGTAGCTGAATTTCTGATGTATAGATTATGTCTGGACAGATGCTTCTGGCCCAGACAGGTAATGCCAGGAGTAGGCATTTGAAGAAAGCCAGATGGCTATATCTTACATTTTGAAAGCCTTTGCTGATGGCTTAGTGGGCTTATTCTGGTCAGATGCTGAGTGTGGAGCTCTAAAAACAGTGTGGCTAAGCTGTGCGTACTGGGTAGTACACTCATGTGGGGAAAAAAAAGCAGTGTCCGCACGCTCTATGAGATGTACTTCCATTCAGTCAATTGCTTTTAATGCACCTTGAATCACTGGTGGAAAATCTTAATACTTTTATGGTGGTTTTAGGAGCTTGGACTACATCCTTCCCATTTCTTGGGTGAGTAGACTCAGCCACTGGTGCTTAATCAAGTAACAGTACATAAGAGTTCTCCTTTCCAGTATGGTACCTTAATAACCAGGCTTTTCCCTTTGCATACCTGTTTGTCTTTTAGGTCAGTGGTAGATATTATTTAAGTCACCTTTGGTTGCTTTAGACCTTTATACTGAAGTTTTGTGCTGCTCAATTAAGTATTTAAGTAATGAAATGCTGCTCTGACATTTTAAAGCTATTTTTCAGTTGAAGGTGGAGCTAAATACCTAACCAAGAGCTAGAATCTATAGCTCCCAGAGCTGCTAGAAAAATCTTAAGCTTCAATAAAACCCCGCACAGCAGCTTATTGCAGCTGTATGTCTACAGGAAACAGGCCCAGCACTGGACAGAGTAATGCCTATGCTTTACTGCCTAAAATAAGGTTTTTGCTCTTCTTTGTAACTCAGAGTAAGACCCAAAATGAATGTGTATGTCAAGTTTTTCTTTTATACCTTCTGATGCTAATCCTTAGTGCTTATTCTTTCTGTATAGTTGCCTTTCTATAGCTAGATTGCAGGAAAGCCCTTGTTCTAACCTCTGGAGAGGTAAGGCATGGACCCTGTTTCTGGTTACAAACGAAACCATTTATTTCATATCTCCCATCCCTTTGATAGTCTACTAAGTGCTAAGCAGTAACTTTCCACTCTCTCACTCCCTTTTCCTCCTGATTTAGCAAAACTACTAAGGTTTACAAATATTCACATTGTTTGGTCTGTCTTTGAGGTGCACACCCTGCTTTATCTTGCAAACTGTCTGCTTTCTTTTGCTAACTGATCTTTACCCTTCATTGCTGTCTTTACACTTCCCAAGGCTTAGGCCAGACCAGGGCAATTGCACCCCGTGTTTTCTTCACTGTTCCCAGGTGTTAAGCTGGACCAGGGTGATAACGCCTGAATCCATTGTGTTAACTATTTCTATCCCTTCACCCACACTAACCCAGATGTTTCAGAGCCCACATGGGTTTGTCTGAATAAGAAATACTTGAAGGACATAGTCCAGCATGAGACCAGGAGGCACAAAAGCACAAAATGTAATCAGTTCTAAGTAACCTGAAGTTTGATGGCTTTGTAATGGAAAATAACTGAAGTGCTTGAAGGATGATTGCTATGTTTGTGGTGTTGATGAACCCATTAAGCTGGTGTCCACATCTACTGGGGAGTATCCAGAACTAGCAGTGTACAGGATGGGAGCAGTTAAACTAACTGATAAGTAGAGAGACAGGGTGAGTGCTATGTGTATAATGTTAATTAAGCTGGTGCTTCAAAGACTGCCAGCAGTGATGAAGATTGTTGGAAGAAGTAAACGACTCTCAAAGACCACCATCGCATTTTGTATGTGTGTGGGAAACTTTCTGGAAAATGCTGTAATTCATGTGTAGCCTCATGAGTGTGTATGCATGCCCAAGTGACTATGTGAGGATGGCCTCTGTGGCAGTGCGGTGATGCACGTTAGGAGGAGCGATCCCCTGTGTCTCCTGGCACTGCAATAAAGAATGTGTGCTTGTCAACTGGAAACCTTTGTTGGTGAGTTTGCTCCTGGAGTTTTCTCCGAATCAAGACGCTGGGTGATAGATGTGTCACACATCAGGGAGCAAGGAAAGCAGTGAGAACCTTGCTAAAACGTAGGATCTGGCACCCTGCTCCAAGAGCTTGAAAGTGAGGAGAGCTTAGCAACAGGAGAAGAGTTTGGGGTCTGTCTCCTTTTATATTTGTCACCTTTTGGCTTTTGGATGTCTTGTCCTAGACTAGACAGTACTGGGCAGTTCTGCTACTCTGCCAGTGGTTTTAGGTGTTCGTTATAGTGGGAGATCCCAGCATCTGCTCTTTGGTTTATGCTAGTCAGTGGCCAGTTTGTTAACTGAGAAATGCTGAATGGCATTTTTAATAAAGCAATAGCAATTTTAATAAAGGCAATTCTAATAAACTCTTCTTTCCTCCTCCTCTTCTAGGGCAGAATGGAAAGTTCTTGTAGGCAGTGGTTTGATTTGTGTGGGAAACAGTGCCTTATCATTGATTTAGCACAAGTATAAAGATGATGCATGTTTTTAGTGTCCCATTAAGCAAAAAACAAGCCTGCTCCATGAATCAGCTGCCTTTCTAGTGGAAAGGGAATAAACAGAATGCCTGTGCATATAAGGGACGAATTCAGGCAATTTACGTCTCATGCAGTGTTTGCAAATAAGGCTGTGAAACATTATCACACTATGGGAAATAGGCAGTTTCTTAGACTTTGACCTCATGGAAAGTGGGTCCAATAAACCATCTTCTCAGTCTTGTTAGCCATTGTCCCAAGGGTTGATGAAATGACTTCAGATAGATTATAAATTACTGTTATGTAGCATAATGCCACAGTTGAGCCATATTTTAGCCTGTGGGGGATAGGTCTGCTGCTGTAGAAACCTTAGCTCTGGTCAACATAAATAAAGGAAAGGTTGGGAATAACCTGCTAGAGTTTCATGTGCTTTTACTTTTGTGTGTTTCTAGAGCTCCATAAAGCCTTAAAAGAATACTTGGTCCTGTGCCATACCATTTTTCATCTGGTCTTCCTTCTTTCTTAGATTAGTTCTTAGGTAGAAGTTAGTTAGCCACCCAGGAACACAAAGCTTCTTCCCCAGGGATGTGCTGCAGGCTTTCTACAAAGTTTCTTTCTGCGTGAATCCCCTGCAGCATCCCTGTTTCCAGAAAAAGGTGGAACAGTTGCATATGATGCAGAGAGCAGGATTAAAGGGAAAGATCAAGAGGGAGTTGGAAAGGACAGTTATATATTAATGAACTTCAGAAGATGAAATCCTGCCTGTCTTTGTGCCAAAAGATTTTTCTTCCTCCCCTAGCCCTCTCCTAGCATGCAAGGCAGGAATCACATGCTGTTTTGTGAGCAGCAGTGGGACAGCATAGCGAGCAGAGGTTCCTTGCCTCTGTCCTCCTTTCAGCAGTGATAGCCTGATTTCTGAAATGCATATCCCAAATTACTTTGTTTTCAAGGATTTTAATTTGTTCAAATACAAGAGAGAGGATGAACTGGGGAAGCTGAGCCAAAACTACTCCAGGTTTTGAAGCGGTTCTGTCAGTATGTCTGTGTAAGATGTGGATACACTGAAATTCAGGTGTTCTAGAGGGAAAAAAAGAATAATCTGGTATGTATGGAATTTTAGCAATTTCTAGAGTGCTGTTTCACCCAGAGGTATTCACCATCTTCACTTATGACTGAAGAGCATGGGATCTGGAGAAGGAAGGTGATTTGCCCCAGCGTGTGAACTTGGTATGTGCCTTCTGAGATTACAAGTATGCATTTGTTTACTGGCCTGCTCCTTGTCTTCTGCAGAACTGTGTCCTGGGAAACCATAGAGTAGGGAATTGGTCTATTCCCAGTGTATGTGGGTGTAGAGGAGTACCCAGTTCATGGCCTGAAACAGCCAAGTCCTAAATTCCTCTGTCCCTTTCTGCAGGCTCTGAGTGGGTAACACATGAATACGTTGACGGAAGAGTACTGGGCTGAAGGCTGCGGAACCAATGTTACTGCTTTCTGTGAGTCAGGAAGGGCTGATTGCATGTACATATATGAAGGTGATGCACGTTCCCATTGAGAATTAACTCATCTCCAGATGGTGAAAAAATGCATCTAAGTAATTTAGGAGCCCTGAATGTCTCCTGAGGATTCAGATATAAAAAGAATAATATCAATCTCTCTAGCAAGCTAAGCCACAGGAGAAAAAAAAATGTTGTTTTCAAAAGATCTGTATGGTTCTGCTGTGTGGGAGATGATGTGTTGCATTCCAACTTGTATGAAAAGCATCTTATGAAGGAAAAGTTGAAGCGAAGAAATGTTTTCAGCATTTACTTAGCAAGGCTTTGTACTTCTTTAGGGAAAACTGAATTTGATGTAGATTTTCTCTTACACTCAAACCCTGTCCATCCTACTTGCCACTCTCCTGCTAACAGTTTTGGGGGAGGGAATGGGAATTCTGTGAAGCCCTGTCTGTGTGTGGGGAAGGGACAGGGAATAGTTCCAGAGTGTGCAGTAGAAATGTCTTTCTGCAACGGGAATACTGGAAATAGTCTATTCAGTTTTCATCTGCCAAATAAGAACTTCAGTAGTAAAATAGACCCCAGTTGTCAGGCTCTGGTGGTCCACACAGAAATGTTGCATTTGGAACTTGTGTGGCTTTGAACGGTTTGGCTGAAATAGCAGCACAAAGCACCTTGGAGATAGGGCTGCCCTGAATGGGAAGGGCCACCATCAAATGGTGCCAGTCCAGGTGTGAATGTCAGAAACTGGCTCCTTTGACAGGGGAGCTGTTCACAGTACTAGCACAGGCATTTGTGAAATATCATGGCCAAACACACCCTGTGCCCCAGGTTTTGTCCGTGATGTGAAACAAGTGGCCAAAAAAGCCTATGGTGTTCCAGGAGGCACTGCTTCCCCTTTCTGGGGCAGCAGTCCACTTGAACAGGAAAGGACATTTGACTGCTGAGAGCTTTGAGCACTCCATGTGATACCTGTCTGTAAAAGATGCAGATGGATGTATTATTCCGTGTCCTTAGGGCAATAAATCAGTGTGAGGTCCCTGAACTGATCAGGGATCAGCTAGAGGAGCAGCTGTTTACAATAACAAAGCTGATGCGTGTGGGCATGGAACTAAAGGCATAAAGATGAAGGCAGTGCCTGGTGCATGTCAAATGGCTTTGTAAGACATTTCCAGACTCTGTTCCTGGCTGCAGTTTTACAGGTGGCAGCTGAATCAGGGATGGAAATTAAATAGTTTCATTATCAAGTTCTTACACTTCAATTTGTTTTAAATTGTTCTGAAAGTCACTGCCAAGTGTGTGACAGTAAAGAGAGTCCCCTGGCTTGCTGCTTAGCCTGTGAATTCAGTTTCAGTCAGTGCTCACTGTTCACGTCCTGGATGGACAGAATAGCATGGATATGTGGTTGCAAGGCAGGACTGAAGTGAGCTGGAAGCCTGTGTATGGGGAACCAAGACTGGAAATAGAATAGGGCTGAGGGGATCTGGCAGGGCTGTCTAGCACATGCTGGGATGTGTCAGGGATGACACGGAGCTGGCTAGCAGCAATCCACCGTGCCCTATGCATCACCTAATGTTAGTCCCTGTGCTTTGTCCCCAAGCAGGGCTCTGTGGCTGATGCTGCAGCTTATTTTCTTGCCCCACCAATGGGGTTTTTGTGCTCGCTAGAGTTCAAGGTTGGGCTATAAAAATCTGTTCCAGTCTGAAATCTGCCATAAAGCTAGTTACACACAAATGTATTTACCAGGCTGCAGAGGGAAATGAGCTCACCCACTGATAAAGGAGAAAGTCTCGGTTTCTGAAAGACATTTTTGTTTGTTTTATTTTCAGTATAACCTTAAAAGGTGTCCATATTTCTCTCATGCAGGCTGTTAGCACGCTTACTGAGAATTATTTCCAATCTGTTCTGCCAAAGCACTTTAGGTACCTGGAAGGTGACATTTTGTCTGATTGTCTATGATCTTTATTCTTCTTTTGGCTCCAGCCTTTGTTTAATGTCTCATTCAGAAATGAGCAATTTCTTGAGGATGCTTTCTCTTCCAGAGACATGTTCATTCTCCTTATTCATTGGTGAAGTCCTTGCATGGAACATTCAGTGGTGGTTGATAGCAGTAATACCAAGAAGACACCAGATATAATCTGGGCTGTGAACTACATGGGCTTCTGTGGTCTGATCCTTACACACCTTTGTGGTTTTGGCTCTTAATCTAATTCAGGACTAGATTTAACCCCATCAGTGTTGATCTGCTGATGAGTTGGGGATAGTGTGGTTGACTTGTGGTGTGTTTTGTTTCGCATTTGAGAAGATGTTTTACAAGAGCTAGCTTGATTTCACTGTATTTACAAGCTCCTCTGTGCTGCAGCCAAACATTTCACAGTCCTTGAGAGATTATTTGATGATTTAATGTGGGTTCTCTGCAAAGAATAAAACACTTCCCCATCCCCCATGATACTGTCTTTCAGTGCCATAACCTTGAAGAAAGCTGACAACGTAGCAGCAATACTACCTAGACAACTTATCTTCTGAGCACTTCATGGTGGGCTGCCAGATCTGGGCTGGAGAGGTATTTATCCATCTCTGTTTAGACAAGAGCAGATTCTTGCATACAGAGACACCAGCATCCCTTAGAGAATGCCCTTCATCATCCTTTTGTTTGTGGATGTTGAGAGCTGTTGTTTTGCAGCAGCTAGGAGAAAGGCTTATCCCATTCTGTGTTCAAGTGAGAAACAAAAGATAAACTGATCTGTCAAGAGCCTGACTTACCTCTGTCTTCAACAGCTTTATTTTTCCCTGCTGTGATGATTTGCAGATTGTTACCCGTCTCTTGCAGGCTATGCCAAAGCTTGCACTGGATCATGTGCTGAAAGACTAATTGGAGACCTTCTGTCCCAGCAGGGTAAACCGGGATCACAACCTGTCAGGGATTAGGAATCCAGTTACCTGGAGAAGCAGCCACCAGATTGAATTATCCCTTCTAACCTCTCATTGCTTAGTATTCTAAACCTGTGCCATCTCTCTGCACTGGAAGTTTCACAAGTCAGCTAATAAAAAAAAATTAGAATTATCCTTAAATAGCTTCCATAAGGATTATTATTAACTAGTGATAATTCCATCTCTGAGCCTGTCTCAAGTGCTTTCTGGATCCAGATGAGCCAAGGAGAGCTGATGCCTTTAAAAGACTACACTCACTCACAAGCCCTCCAGAGTGAAGTAGAGAGTTTGAGGTACTAACTGTGCACTTCACATGCCAAGGAAGAGACTTTCCTCTTTCCTTCCCACTATTTCATGTTTCACTTATGGAACTCACCAGTGCTTGACAGGACTGAGAACTATCTACAAGAACAAAACTGCAGATGGTGTTGAAGATACAGATAAAAGGCAGCTGCTTCCTCATATTGATATTAGTGAACATCTGAATAAACACTTGCAAAGTTCAAATTATTATTGCATCAAGAAGTTTGCCTCCACAGTTCAGCATAACAAAGACATTCATCGCTCATAACCAGCTTGTAATATCCAGAGTGAACACTTCTTTGTGCTGAGGTGGATGAGAGATGATTTTGGTCGATGAATCTCCTTCTGACTGCATATGCCAGAGCAAATGCCCTCAGTAAGGGGAATTCAGAACTCTTTATTGTCTACACCATTCTTGTTTCTTTTTACAAGAAGTGTGTGCCTCTCTGGGTTTCCTGCTTCTTGGGTGAGCCACAGATAGATAGATGGGTAAATTTGCACAGTATCTAATGCAGTGGAGTGGTATGATATGGAACAAGCAAGAGAATACTTGGAGACTGAGGATACAGGAATGGGAACAAGAATATAAGAAGTGATCCAAAAGAGTCTCTGTTTTATACAGAGGCTCAATGAGGATTGTGTGCACTGAAGGCATATCTGTTTCACAGCAGAGGGCTTGCATTTGTCAGGCTGCTATTTAAGTATCTACCTTACCTGTATATTTCTGCAGAAAAGTCTGTATGAGCCCGACTTCCACTCCTGCTCCAAGAGATGGTAATGAAGGAGATCAGGAAAGCCAAAGAGTGCAAAATTCCAGCATGCCATGAGAGCACTTCCTTCTGCCCATTTGTTCTGTCTTGGTAGGAGCCCCAGAACAGAACTGAGACTCTAAGATCATTCCCTTCAGCACTACTGCTTGTGATTCCTCTTCATTTTGGCCTTACACATTTGTTCCCAGGCTTTCACTTTCTTCTCTTAACCTGTTAAGTCAGATAATGCGGGTCTTTCCCCTTGCTGAGGGACTGCAGCACTCCCACCACAGTCAGCGTGGGCAAGTGGTAAAGTCAGAAGCAGTTCAGGGGAGTAATGGAGAGAATTGGGGTTCAGTTGTGGAGGTCCCTTGTGAACACTATGCAGCTTCTATTTCAAATGCAACTCCTATGAATTGCTTGTTCCTTACCCTGCCCATTGCTTGTTTTCTGTAGGACAGTGTGAGGTTTCCCACCAAATGAGCTAGGAACATTCATCGTTTGCCCTTATCTGGGTCTTGAGCACAGAGGTTATTGTGGCCATTGTTTTTTATTAGTTTAATGTATGTTGAAGTCTACAAATAAATGCTGGGACTCAGGTGGAATGGGTGAGATGGGACTAAGTTCTGGGATGATTGATAATGAGCAGGGACTGGAAAATCAATTGTGTTAATTCCTGCCTTGTCACTGGGACAGAGAATTAATGAGAAAATCCGTCTAACTTAATGCTATATACACATTATACAGAGTGTGATAAAACTGTCTGCAGGTGCTGCTCGGCATCACAATTATAGGATTATTGTAGATCCAGATAGGAACAGAAATCCTCAAGAACAAAAACTCCCTTCACAAACAGCAAACAAGTGATGACACAGCAGCAAGGAGGGCTGAAGAGAAAACAGGCAGGCATTGTTTCTCCCTTCTTGTACTGCATGCTTAAGAACTTAGTGTAGGGGCTTAGACATTGGTGTGTGGTGATTCGTATTGCATGTGGTGCTGTGCTTCTGATAAACACTATACCCTGTTGGAATCCTTCCCACTGGGGTCTTAAAGTGCTCTGTAGGTAGCAGGGAGACTGCTCATCTCACAGTACAGTGCATTCTAGGTAGGAGTTTAAAATGCTGGATAGACTTGAGCCCCCATCTCCTGATGTAGGGAGTAGCCTGCAGTTAAGCTTACTGAGCATGGAGAGTTTGTGCCAGACCAGCAGCAGTATTAGATGAAGGTGAAGCAGTGATATTAGTTTACCTGCACTGACCTGCCAAAAAAGTCAGGTGGAAAAGCAGGAGATGGCCATTGAAGTGCAGAAGTTTGTGAAGCTGTCAGTAGCTCCTCTGCAGAACCCAGCACATGTGTGTCTGCTTGAGTAGTGGAGAACACTGCTCTTGATCATAACTGTCCAGAGAAGTGGTAAATGCTCCATCCCTGGCAGTGTTCAAGGCCAGGCTGGACGGAGCCTTGGGTGACATGGTCTAGTGTGAGGTAGCCTTGCCCATGGCAGGGGGTTGGAACTGGATGATCTTTAGCTTCTTTCCAATCCAAACCATTCTATGTTTCTGTGACAGAAAACTAAATCCATCTCCTCAGCTTCCTCCTGTCCACCAGGAGTTAATCCAGCTGAGACAGCATCAGTATAAGTGATGGTGTGTTACTGCATAAGTACACCCTGTGTACTCCGAACACCTGTATCCCTCTTGCTTTTCTTGTCAATCTCCCTCTCCTTCTATTGCACTTCATGTGCCCTTCCATTCTCCAATATACCTTATGCTGAGTGCTTAAAATCCCAGCAGCTTCCAGGGCTGAATAAAGGGAGATAATGACATATAGAGTGACACTAAATTTGTTTCATGTTTTCTCTCTGGACATGTAGTACAGGTTCTTTCATTTCCATCTCAAGGTATCAAGGTTTTAGTTGTGCTGGAAAGCTTTGGAAGGGAATGATTGAAAGTTCCACTTTCTGACAGACAGTTGCAGGGATAGGATTCCCAGGAACAGGCCAGACCTCAGATGCCCCCAGAGCTGAGCTCCACTGGTTCTTGAGCTGCCTAGATAGCCTCTATACAGCAACCTCTATGTAGCTCTCTCTGTAGCCTAGGGATCCCAATTTGCAAATCCAAATATTTTTAGGAGCATTCCTATAGGGCAAATCCTTGTTAACTCTTTTAGGTTGTGTTATCCTCAGGGTGTGACTATGTTATATCTGGCAGGAGATGTCAAATTCAGTTCTTCCAGCTCTTAAAGCATCCTGGAGAACCTCTCTTAAATGCCAGCATAAATGTGCATCTGTAATACATGGGTCGACTGGTTCTGATCCTCTCCAGTAGAGGATAACAGGTTGCCTGCAGCCACTCAGCTTTGCTGCACATCTCCATCTGACTCCGGGGAAACTTCGGAGCAGTGCTGGAGTATACTGTGTCGGTCATGTAGCAGATGTAAAAGCCAGTAAGTGAACCTATTTGCTGGTCTCTTATGGTTTTTGTTCCTTGTTCATTTCATGAAGGAGGGAAGATGGGCTTAGATGTAAGGAAAGCAGTAAAGGGTCATTCTTTCCCAAAATGCAAGAAACCTCTAAGCCCAAAGGGGTTTGCTGTTACACTGTTCCAATTACTTGGAACTCCTCACAAAGGAAGCAGCTGTTCAGAGCTGCTTTGGACATGTGTCCAAGGTGATTTGGACTTGAAGGAGGTGTGTTGTTTCCCCTTTTGAATAGTTGAATTCAACCCTGACAAACCCAAATGAGGTGGTCATCCTGGCTGCCAGCTGTAATTAAGAACAGAATGCTCTCTGAGTAAAAAGAAGGTGAAATCCCAAGTGTTCTTAATGCTTATGATCTCTGACAAATATGGGAAAGCTCCTTAATCCCAGGGTGTGTGCTGCTTGGAGCCATCCTGCTATGCCTGTGTCATATGAACATCAGACAGGAAGATCAGTGAGTATGCTGTACCTATGTACTCTGACATACAGGTGTGCTGTCTCACGGTGCATAAATACACATTTGGATGGCCCCAAACTTGGCTGTGGAGAAGACAGGAATTATGAGGCTGTGGGGACAATCAGTAATGATGCTTGGTCTGCTTTGGCTGATGCTCTGAGTGTTGTTACCACCAGAAAAGCTACACTGGGTACATTATGGAAGAGGATTCTCAGCGCTGAGAGCCTCAAGCAGTGAAAGTCAGTTCAAGTCTATGCTCACTGCAGTGATCTGTCCTGAGGAGAGGGTCAGAGTGTTACTGGGGGAGAAAAAGGTTTGCTTCAAACTGTGTTTTGTGTTTAGGAGGTAAATCATCGAAGCAGCTAGTGGTTCAGGCATTGCTCTGCAGCTTGCAGGCTTATGTTCAATTCTTTGCTCAATGGATAGTGGATCAGATACTTCCCTTTCCTCTTCTCAGTTCCTCATCTTTGAAACAGGGATAATCGTTCTCATCTTGCCAGAATATTGTCATGACACATCTGTTAAGACTCTGAGATACACAGATACTGTTGAGATGAATGCTTCATCACTAACTGAGATGGAAGTTTAGATGTTTTTCTAGGTGATCTCCCCAGGCCGGGGTCTGGAGAAGGGCTTGCTGACAAGAGGCTGAATCAGGACTTGCTTCCTTTTTTCTCCTGCTCTCTACAGGGGAATTTTACCTCCTTCTGTTGTGGGTTTAACCACTGGAAAGTCTGCAGTGAGTGATAACACTGTGAGGAAAAAGTAAAAAAAGGATTAAAAAGCAAAAGGATTAAAATCTAAAGGGCTTATCCACTGTGTGCTCTGGAGAATCTGCTCAAACTGAAGCCTCTTGGAGAAGCTGTGTATATCTCTGTATTAGTTTTGACAAGGAGGATGTCTCTGTGTCTCTATTAAGGCAGAGCAGCGTGTTCCTGTGCCTTGGTATCATGAGACACATGGGCATCTGTTTCTTCAGACCATAGCTTGGAGGGGACCTTCAAGACAGGCAGGGCTGGCAGCTTAAATTGGAACATCTAGGCCTTGGGTAATACAGCATGTGAATGTTGATGTTAATTTCTTTCCTGAGGAAACCACCGCAAGACTTGCTTTGATTTGCTGTTTGGTTTCTTTTGAAAACACCTTAAACGATGTGAACTGGTCACCAGCATGTCCTGTGGCTGAATGCAGGCAGGTACAGCCCTCTGCTGCCAGCTCACCTTTGGGGAGTGAGTGGGACTTCAACCAAACACTGCATCTCAGCTCTGAGATCTGCAGAAGAGGGAAACCTGTGCTCTGCCAAATACAGAGTTTGTGGCTTATCCACAGTCTCCTTGAAATTAATGGTAGGAATTGCTTAAGCGTTGAGAAGGGCTGGTGACAGGGGGAAAGAGGCAATGGAGATAGGTCTTGCAAGAGAAATGTTGGGTAGTAGTTAATAAAAATCTCAGCACTTTGTTTGCTGCGCAAGATTTATACTTTCATGGGATCCTCAAAGGTGTTGGAGGCGTTTTGGTGGGAGACCTGGATGCTGACTGTGTATCAGGACATCCTTTGCAGCGGTAAGAGGCTTGACTTTACTTTTAAGCAAAGGTAGCTTTGCCTGATTCTTTAAGGGCTGGAGCACTTGTAGAAATTCACTGTCTGGTTTCAGAGGTTCCTCTCATCAAATTCCACTCCTGTCTTAACAAGGGATTAATATGTCATCTCCCTGGCTTGTAAGTTATGATGGGAGAGTGGAGAATGATGGATTTGATGGAGCAGCAAAACTTGATATTCATCTTAGGAAAGGTGATATTAAAATACTTCCACAAAAAAAGAATCTCTGTATGCTTCAAAAGCCTGAAATGGCTGAGGGGCTGATGAGATGTAACAATGGGAATAAGGAGAAGGTTTATTAAGACTATCCCAGGAACTCGTGAGCTGAATAACTCATAAATCTTTCATGAATTTTACAAAAATGAGGGATGAAATCCTAAACACTGTAGATAGAGTGAGACATCGATCTATTGTTTGAAATTATCTGTTGAAATTAAGGAACAATGTGATTTGAGTTTCTATTATTTTTCTTCCTATTCTGTTTCTCAGTAGAGGGAATGGGGAGAGAGAACATTTGAAATATAAAACAACAGATTCAACTGTGAAATTGTTACTCCATAGCAGGAATGAGACAAAGCTGGTAATGGAGATTGCAGCCTAGCTGATTGTGGAACCTCTGCAATTCCAGTTTGCAGTAACTAATCTGATTTGGGCCCCTTACTCCCTGCTGATGGCCCAGGAAAATGTCTCCAGAAAACCAAATGTGCCAGTCTCCCAAACAGGGAAAGACTTGGGGAGAGCAGCTGGGGGATGTGTAATGTGTGTGCATTTCTCTTTGTATCTGCAACTTACATTGCAATTGTCATTGTAAAGGGGTCTGAGCCAGATGTCACTGAATTCTGTGGCAGAACTGAGTCCGGATGGACTGGGACCTGGCCAACAGCCTTAGGCAGCCACACTGTGCCCAGGCAAGCTGGGGCATGGCATGGCTTATTTCATGTTGAATGACTTCCACTCTGCAGTGCAAACAGAGGATTGGACAGGAGATACAGCCTCTTTTTCCCTCCAGAAGGCTCAAAAAGAGAGGAGTGGCAACCAAGCAGTACAGGATTACTCAATGGAAACTGTGGGTTGAGGGTTTAGTAGAGGGCTGTTGAGGCAATTTGGGGATTTGCAGGCTTACAGGAAAGTTCTTATTCCAAGTAGCTGTATTCATCCCTTGCTGGGAATCTAATCCTTCTTGACCTGCAGAGCTTTGCCTGGGATTCCAAAAATGTGTCAGGCTCATTGCCAGCTTGTTGGGGGGGGGGGGGGCATGACGCAAGGGGTCAGAAATCAGTGACATGATGATATGGCAGCCAGTGGGTTTGGAGCAGGCATTGAGAGGGAAATATGCTAGGGAATTCCTCTGCCTTGTGTCCAGAGATGCTGTGCCTGGAATTGGAAATATCTGAGGATCCATATAAAGGATCCTCATTCCCTTCCCTAGTCTCCATGCCATTTTTGTGGCTGCTCGCTCCATAAATAGTACCTCAAGACACATCCATCTTCACTGTTCTTCACTGGTTTTGAAGTTCAGTGAAGTTTAGTTGTTGGTGTGGGAATTTGAAAGTCCACATAGTAAGATCTTATGTCCATTTCTTCTGCAGGCAATGTTTTTCTCTCTGCTTGGAGCCTCAGGTTCTTCAATTGCTCTACAGAGTGCTATGAAACTGCGCTGTAAGAGCTCTGGAGGCTAAGAAAGCACTCAGCATCCTTCTACTGTGAAACTTTTGGCACATCTGGTTAGAATGGATACTTTGCACTGTACCTGATAGAACCCAGAGCTGAAGAAGCTTATATTTGAGTGAGAAACTTATCTTTGAGTGGCTTTCTCTGCTGCTGTGTGTCATGCAGCTAGATTCTGCATTGACCCTGCGAAGAAATGGAATGGCACCCAGAACAGTTTGAGGGCTTCCACGAAATCTTAGTATCTCTGGAAGCATCCTCTCATTCGTGATGCTGTGCTTTGTGCATCAGTGTTATACTCTGTTATGAAGATAGCCAGATTTGAAAAGGGAATACTGCTTTATTCTTCCTAGACATCTTTTTATTTGCCTCTGCTCAATTTTAACAAGTGCTGCTGGAAGGCTTTGTGCAGGCAGCATTGGAATCAGAGAATCAAGCCCAAATGCTCTGGAGCTACAGAAGATGGTTAGTAGTAACACTTGTTTTCCTCAGGCTGCACAACCAGTGTGGTTTGACCAAATCCACAAGTACCATTCTAGAACACCAGGAGTCCAGCTCATTGAGCTGACTGCTGAAAAACCACTGCTCAGAATGGATTAGCAACTGATGGCTGTAGTAGAAACCTGGAGTGGGAGATGTATCTCATTGCAGAGAACTGCCAGGGCATGTCTGTGATGGATATAAAGGGAATCAATCCTCTTTGAAGCTACTTTGGTCTATTTCATCCTGTTTTCCTGTAGCTTTCTCCTAGCTCCCCAGCTGACTGCACTGTGTATGCTGCATAACAGCATTTAGATGTTGATATCCTGTGGTTACTGTTGTCTTCAGAGAAATCCCACCAGGCAGAAAGGCTTTCATTCCCGCTCTGTTCAATCCCAGGGCCCTTTGTGTCCAGCATGCAGTGTCGAGACCGGCTGGGATAAGGCTGCGGTTACATCACTAGGTGGAGCTCACAACATAAGAAATACTTAGAAGAGCTAAATACTGTTACTGACTAAGCGGGCTATTTCAGAAGAAACTGGTGTGGGAGAGGTGGCAAACTAACGTGGGGGAAAGAAGTAATGATGTGAAGAGACTGGAGTGGAGCATGTGTTAGAGGAAGGGGGGTACTAGGGAACTGGGGATGAGGAATCATGCAGTTGAGAGCTGTTGCTTTGGGGTGAAGATTCAAGCTGTAATTCAGTGTTGTTCTTTGAGGATCTACTGTATCCCATAGCTGTGTATAGTTTGGACACCTGTCCTAAGAGCATATTGCAGAAATATGGTTGTGAAGGACAATTACTACAGGATGATGGCATATTATCAAGCACAGGTGTATGTGGGCACATTGTCTCTATGGGCACGTGCACAGCACAGAATAAAGACAGTCATCTGTTGCATCAATTCATTTCAGCCTTTCTCACACCCCAGGCAAGTTGACATCACTGGGAGGATCATACTTGCTGTAAAGGGAGGTGTGCATGTTGGTTCCTTTGTGCTCAATTTATGACATTCATAGCATCCTATCATACAAGGCAGAAGAGAAGGAAATCTTGAATTCCATTTCTGTCAGCATCAGAATCAATCAAGAAACTTATCGTTTGTTGAGTCATGGAGCAAAAATAATTCCAAATGACAATTGTAACTAAGCAACCCAGCCTGAGTAGTGAGCAGCAGAGAAAATGGGATTAGGAAAACATTTTGGTAACTGATTTCAAGTGACAAGGTTTTTAGGTGAAAGAAATTTCCCTCTTTCCAGAGGCATTCTGCAAAAGAAGGAAGAAAACCATGTTGTGTTTGATCTGGTAAGTTCTTTGGAGCAGGGATCGTCAGGAGTTTTTTTACTATGGTTATATTGCACCTAGCACATGGGCTGCCTGCCACTTGTGGCCTATGCATATAACTACATTCAAACAAGTGGAAGTGAACTACAACCCGATGAAGGTACTTCGTAAATAGGTTGTAAAGGCTCAAGGTGTATCTAGTGTCTGACTTACGTGTTAGGGATTAGTATAAGGCACTTGCATCATGATAAATATTTATCAAAATCTGCTAGTCATTTATTAATGGATAATCTTTAATGTTTAGTAGCCACATTACTAATGCAGTCGTGATATACATGGTGATGAAAGAGCAGCACCAGGGCAATTGTGCCAAAGCTCAGCATCCTAATGGACTCTGCATACAAGCCAGCCCATCCCTGGGGATACATACTTGGAGTTGTCTTCATGTTTTAATGTTAGTGGCTTTTCTAGGTATAAATCAAGAGGGAAACCTCAAGGGCCAAAATGATTTCTGCCATGCTTGAACTAGCTCAAGCAGAATTACGCTGAGGATGGATTTGTTCTCTTCTGCGATCTCTTGGCATCCCTGGGGCTTTAAAGCCAGTGTGGGAAAGATGGTATCTCTTGCTGCCTTATATCTCTTGGAAGCTGGAGTCCTTCTTAAGCCTTGGGTTTTAAAATACTCCTCTACAGCCAGCCAGTGACAGCAGCAGCGTGTAGTGACTGTAGTATCGTTCTGTAGTTTCTTAATAGCACAAAGCAGTGAGTAGCTCTGTTACCATATCACTGACACAGACTCTTACTAATTATGATGATTAATGGGTTTAATTTACTTAGAAATAATAGTGTGGAATAATTCCATTGTCAAAGCTGAATATCTGGAGTTCCAGCTTCAGATCCTGTCAGCACTGTTGTTACAAACCCTTTTGTGTTGGAGAAAAGTCACTGAGAGATGTTATTTCCCGCATGGTTTAGAATACAACTGCCTTGGGAATTCTTCTATCCACTGATAAAGCTGCTTTGCCACAGAAAAAAGTTATTAGAAGAAATTCTGCCTTTAAATTACTACTTTCCCATGCTTACAATTTCCTTTAATGCTGCTTTTATAAACAGTAAGAAATATTTATTGCCTCTTGTGTGGAGGTAAAGGATTCTCGGGCTTTCTGTAGATGAGAGATAGCTCTTGGTGGTAAAGAATAGGGAGGGTATTATTTCATTTGAGGCTGCTGGCTGGAGAGGCCCTGTGGTGCCCTGTGGTGCTGTTTTCTCGCTCCCAGCCTGTTGCAGGGCTGTCTGTCTCCTGAGCGCGAAGGAGCAGAATTGGAAGGGTATTTGCTTACATCAGGGTAGTTTGATGCTTTCTGTCCATGTGCACTTTGAAAAGCTCACTGCAATTTTATGTAATGTCCAAGCCTCCCAAGATGATGGGGCCCAGCTGAGCTGATTCAAAGCTGGCGCAGTTCCTGCACACACCGTGTTTCTTCAGGACAGCCTGGCTGCTTCCTTGATTTCTTCCCACTCCCCAGGTTTGTCTGGCTATGACTTCCATCACCAGACAGTTAAGTTTCTTAGATCAGCAAGATCACCCCTGCGCTCTGTCAACAAGGGAGAAGAGGTCAGATACAAGGCACCACTGTCTGTGCTTTGGGAATCTCTGTGGCTTTAATTGTTGATTTAATCATCTCTTCCTGTGAGCAAGAAACATTCTCCAGAGGTAAAATAACTTAAATCCACATTTCCTCTGCCGGCTGTCATCCAGAGATCCAGCAACTCTGTGCTCGTAGCAGCTATAAATTGTGCTTAAGCCATAGTGACTGTTATGATTCTAGTGAGTCACCCAACTGACACAGCTTTAATCTGTGTATCTCTGCCTCTTCCCATTACTTCTCCAGTCTCACAATCTGTTGCGATCTGTGCTCTCGTCAGAACTTTGCATCAGGGTCTGTGGCTGGCAAAGGAATAGCTCACATGCTCACAGCACTGTCTGCTAAGCCTTAATGCTGCAGGAGCATTAAGAAGTTGATTGATCTGTGATTGAGGGGGAACTGAGGCAGAAAAAGGTCACCCGAGGCCTCCCAACTTATTTTGACAGATGGAAATAGCAAGATGTAGCTATACCCGTTTAGTCATTGAATGCTGCTTTCTAACTTTAATCTTGTCTGGTCTGTGCTGCACATGGCATGGGTGTGCAACCTTTCATCTAAAATCTCCTCTTAAGCTGCTGGCCAGAGTAGTTGCCCTTTCATATCAATGTACATGAAGGTCACATTTGCTCGTTCATTATCCTTGATAGAAAGATGGTATTTTTCAGGTACAGGAGGAACAAAGTCTGAGTTATTTACAATATTTAGCAATGAGTTGTCAGTCTGTGATGTTTCCAGCCAAACCCAAGCCTCGCTGAAGCCTGTGTTTAGGTTCCCATCCAGAGGGACCTTGACAGGCTTAAGAGGTGGGCCTGTGCGAACCTCATGAAGTTCAACAAGGCCAAGTGCAATGTCCTGCACATGGGCCAGGGCAATCCCAAGCACAAACACAGCCTGGGTGGAGAACGTATTGAGAGCTGCATTAAAATCTGTCTCCCCTCAAATGAAGCAGAATTTTCAGTCTCCATTCCCTCTTGTTCCACTGAAACAGTTAACAGATAATGTTCTTGTTTGTAGTCCTGCCAGGAGTGTTTTAATCACCTGTATGGTTTTATTACGTGATGGCAATGTTTGCTCCATTAGCCTATTGGCATCTCTGAAGGCAGCAAACAAACATACTGGCATCCATCAGGGTGAGCTATTACAGAAAGTTTGGTTACTTCATTCCAGTTTTCCTGATCAATAGTGGCATTCTGCAGCCTGGGCCCTGAGCCTGCATGCTCCTGCAGCCAGTGCTTGTTCTGCTGCCCTAGCAATCAGCCAGCTGGGACATGATGAGGGCTCAATAGTCCTTAAAGAGCAGGGAAGGGACATACAATGCTATAGGATCCTCCCCAAGAGCCTAGGCACAGTGACCAGGCTGTGCTGTGATCTCTTCCTGTAGTATTTTACAACTAGTGGAATCTTTTGATTGTGTGGCCTGACCCTCATCAAATAGGATGAGTTAGGCACTGGGGGAGAGTGCAGTGTCAGCACTATCTGAGCAGTGAGATGTGATACAGCCTTGTGCAATGATTTGCTGATGAGAAAGGAAGGTGAGATCTGGGAGAGACTGAGCAAGGATGGCAAAGGAGCAAGATAATTCATATCAATGGCAGTACTTTAACTCCCCTGTGGAGGAATGGCTGTCCGATAAAGGACATGTAGACATAATGGTGCTGGCTGAGCAGGAGTTAAGCAAAAACCGGACTTGGATATTCTGAAACTGTCAATATAGTAAGAACACTGTGTCTTTGATATTGCGGTGGGTATGAAATAGAAACAACGTAGTCAGCCGAAGGTTGTGAAGAGACTCGAATGTGCAGAAGGTCTGAGTAAGTTGGCACAGAGTTGCTGAGGAAGATGTACGTGAAGGAACCGGTAACTGTAACCTCCAAGTTACAATAAGCAAGGGGGGTGGGGTGGTAATACAAGTGTGGTTTTGTATTGTAACCAAATCATGTATCAATTAGTATGCATAGATAGCCAATTAGGTACTGCTAGGCATCACCCAAGAAGAAACAAAGTAATCATAGATTGGGGAAGTTGAGGCGGGGTTGACCTTTAGAGAACTATCCAATGATGAGCTCAGGCTTTGCAATATGTATTAGCTAATTAACAACCCTATAAATTGTCAGGTACTGTCTAATAAAGTTGAAGCTTGCTGATCACTCATATTGAGCGTGTCCAAGTTTCCCTCGCCGCGACACTTCCCTCTCCAAGACATGATGAATCCGAATGCCCTGATCCAGGGACATGTCTGTGGAGATAGCTATGAATGGGGCAGGCAAAGGACAGTAGAGGAAAAGCTGCATATTCCCCCACTTGGAGCCTATGGAAGTAGAACAGGGCCTTGTGTGCTGGCATGCTGTTGATGTGAAAGCTTCTGTGTCTTGGAAAGTCAGAGCAAAGGTTCATAATTGAATCTAGCAGGCGCAGGGACCCAGCTTTTGGCTGATTGGTATTCAGCTGTGGTGCCAAGTGCTTAAGAAAAAACTTATTAATTTCCCTTTCCACAAAGAGCAGGAGAGCGACAGGAATCACAGGATCAGGTAATAATAATAATAATAAAAGCCCTCAGTTGAAAATAACTGTTAAGATTCTGGAGGGTTCAGCAGGGGAAGATTGTATTAAGATAAAGTAGATTATAACACTGGTGTTATAATCTACTTTAGGTTGTCATTGTATGGTAAATCACATCAGGAAGTCACAAAAGCTGCTCTTTACACAGTCAGGGATAGAATACTCTGATACAGCACCTGCTTTATTCTCTGCCCCCGTTATGCTATCCCTGGCAAGCATGTAGGTAGAAAGAGGAGAGGAGGGAGAGACTTGCTAGCGAGGCTGGATCTCTGAGCTGTGATTTTTGGGGAAGAGGGGTGGGAGTGGGCTGGAGCGAGACACATTCATCTCTTCCTCTTCTGTGGAGGGCTGGGGCTCTGCTTGCTCACTGTGGTGCAGGGGCATGGATTGCAGCTCTCCCTCAGACTCTTCTCTCCTTTGGACCAGCAGCAGTGATCCGAGTAGAATACACACATCGTGGTTCTAGAGCTGTGTGTCCCCCAAGAAGCATCCTGTGCTCCTCTTGACGATGGAGGCTGCCAGCTGGGCTCTCCCACTATTCACACTGTCTCACTGCCACCACAGAGGCAGCAGCCCATCAGCAGTGCCCAGTGCCCAGTATATCCAGCTTGGAGCATACCCCCAGCCCAATCCCTAGCATCCCAAAGCGTCCCAAGCATGCCTAACTGCATTTCAGCTGCCCGAACCCTTTTGAAATCTGCCCTCTTCCTTCTCTACCCAAATTTAAATTGCCAAAATCTTTTTAATCCTTGCTTAAAAGTTACAGGAACAATGCAAGAACACGTTTAAACCTGCCAGATATTTCCTGATGGGATGTTACACTTACAGCTTGAGCAAAGCCCTTTCACTGTTGGAAGTGTGTGTTGCCAAGTGGGCAAGACAAGGGCTACCAGCTCCCTCCTCCCTGGCCAGTGCTATGTGTTACCTTCCCAGGAGTCTGACCCAATTCTGGAGCAGATATGGATTAAACTAATCCCTCAAATCACCCCTCTTCCCATTTTGCAGTTGAGCGCTTTCAAACTCCTGCTTTTCATAGTTGTGTGTCCTTGGCAGATCTGCAGTTGAAAGTCACTGTAATCTGCCCCAGATCTAAAGGTAATGTTTTGTGGAAAAGCCTGCAAGGACAGAGCTCTGCAGGGATGCCACGACTTTCCAGTGCAGGTTGAGCTGCTTTTGCCTTTGGGTCAACTGTAGCAGCACTGAGTCCTTTCCAGTGGTCAGAGCAAACATTGTACCCTCCAAGAGCCTTGGTAAAGGTTGGAGTGCTGTCACCATCAGAAGTGTCTTACAGACCCTGACTGACAGCAAGGTCTGTTTGAGTCTCACCTTGACAGACTTGACTGATTTTGGCTGCATTTATCCTCAAAACGTACCCCCAAGCACCATTTTTTTTCAATTTGCTTTCTCAGATCAAGCAAATACGGTTTCTACAGTTCTCCATCCAAGCACTGTTTGGTGTGGAAAGGGGTATGGAAGGAGCATCTATCCCCCTTTCCTCTGGGAAATATTGCAGTGCTGTTTGAGCTGCTGAGAAAAGCCTGGACATAGAGGTCTGGCTAAACTTGCACTAATGTGCTTCTGCAGTTAAACAGTAAGTGTGTGCTTTATTCCTGTCTTTGGTATCCTCATCTCCTTAGCTCCAGGTAGAGTCAGTGAGCTGGTTTCATTAGTGCTTCTGAGTTTTATGATCCTGAAGAATGAAGAGAAGGCATATTAAGTCTAATAGGTTTTGCTGAGATGAATGTTAGCTTGGGTAGATTAACCAAGTTGTTTCACCACCTAATATGCACATTTAGGAACAATTTTCAAGTGTGGAAGCATTTAAAAGGAATGCTAATTTCAAGCAGAGGGAAGTGTGTCTGCAGAGCGCATAAGAAAGCCAAGGACTGGCCAAGCAAGAGCCAAACTGAGTTAATTCTGATTCTTCTTTCATTGCTATGTTTGTTAATGTATTTCAGCTCTTTTCCCAGTCATGCTGTTTTATGAGCTCTCCTGAGGTGGAGGGAGAAGAGAAATAAGTCACCACATTCCTAAAGGATGTCAAGGGGGAAAATATAATAAGAATAATAAAATGAAAGCTGTGGCACCAGCTGAAGAGCTGGAATGTGACCGGAATAGCAGCCTGCACTATGATCAAACTGTATGATTTCAGCTAACTTGCTAATGCAGTGGTTCTCACTGCAGAATCATGATGTCCCTCCTGTCAGAAGCAGAACGTTGAGGGAAACCTGGCTTTTAGTTTGCCCTCCATACATCTATTCCCAAGTATTTAAGCAGGTGCATTTTGCTGGTTTAGAGGATTTTGAAGTAATTTGAAGCTACACAAGCACTCAGAGGAACCAACATGAACATTTACACACTTCTGTGCTCTTCAATTGAAACTGTTCTGTCTGACTTCCCCAGGCACCAGCAAAGGAAGAGCTGCTCAAGCCAGTGGATTTTTGACAGAATTTTATGTCCAGTGCAGATAAAGTCAGGGAAGAGCTTTGAATAATGGCTGCACTTCTGGAAATCCTGTTTTCCATCATGGTAAAATCACAGCTTCTGTACGTTTATCTTTATACAACTCTGAAATGTGACAGTGCCAAGAAGTTACCTGTGGTTTATACAAGGGAAGCTAAAGAGGTGACTTGATCACAGTCTTTAAGTACAAGGAAAAGATTTCTGATTATAGAAGGCTCATTAATCTAGCAGGCAGTTCCCACAGTGAGATCCAGGGTCTGGAAGCTGAATAGCTGGAAGTGTGTCTCGCATGACTCAGGCTGGAAATCAAACTTAAACAATACAATAATCAGGAATTGGAACAGCTTGGTTAGGGTGGATGTTCTGTTAGTAAATGGCTTTGGATCAGGCTGGGGATCTTTCCAAGAAGTATATATCTTAGGTGGCTTGTTGCAGAAATGAGGTGGTCTGTTTCTAGCTTGTACTAGGTAAGAGTCTGTGTTATGCAGCTTAATGATCAAAATGATTCCTTTCTTCTAGAACTAGCTTGCTTCTGCTTCCACATCACATCCACATCACATCTACCTTCTTGGAGCATTATAAAGGGTGTATAGAAAGGCTGTGGATAAAGTCCCACAGCTCATTAAAATCGGTGGTGGTTTGCTCACCAGCTTCAAAGGGATCAGGTTTTCACTCCTCATTGCTTTGGTTCCTCCAGCCTTTGTCCATGGCACGATGGTCCCATCAGGAGAGCTGTGCCTAAGTAGGTCCTGATGCTTTTTGTTCCCTTCTGCTGACTGCTACAGGGACTGGTCATCCTCTGTGTGGAAGCTACTTCCAAGCTTAGACTCTTGCAATGCAACCACAGGGTGTCCCTAACCACGCTTTGGCTGTGGATAATGGCTCTCTTCCTCATTGCGTGTTAGCATTTGAAGCACCAGAGAAACTGCGGGTCAAGATCCTGGGGCAGGGAGACAAGTTGTAATCTAGGCTGGAGCAGCCAGAAAGGGTTATGCTGGAGTTTTGCTGACAAAACTGGGATCCGTCTGCTTTCCTGACACTGGGAAGCCAAAGAAATTGTCTCTTCTAGGTCACCTTTACCTGCTTCATGTGAACTGTTTTCCAAGCACTTTTCTGAGCATTCCATCTTGCTCCTTCAGGGGGATTCCTACACGATTTTCCTAAGGAATTTCCCTCTAGCTCTTTTGTCAGGTACTCATTCCTCACATGCTGGGAAGTATAACATTCCCAGCCCGAAACTGCACAAATAGCCTCATGAAGCTTCGTGTTTGAGGCTTTATTTCCATCATCTCTTGTTGTCAGCAGCCTAATGAGCTGTGTTATTAAATGGCTCTACATTGTTACCTTGTGCTGGTGATGAACGTGGCCAGTGGGCAAAGAGGAGCTCAGCTTCCCAATTGTATTGATTTCTCCCGTGCTGACAAACTCTGAATTGCACTGCTGGCAGGGGCAGTAAGGTTTAGCACTTTAGTGGCTGCCAGGAGCCTCATCCCACCTAGAGAAGGCAGAGGTGACCCACCGAAGTTACTACAAATTAGGCAAAGGAGGGAGCTCAGTACAGTGTGTCTCAGGAGAGGATGTGCTTTGTGTATCTTCAATCCACCATAAGGACTCCTTAAGCTGGGGAGTTTCTCTGAAGATGTTTCCCTGACTCTTGGTCTGCCACAATGTGAGACTGAGTAATTGTGTGATTTCTGCTGTAACTCTACTTGGAATCCCAAAGAACAGGTTCCTGCTCTATTAAATATTCATTGAATCATAGAATAGTTAGGGTTGGAAAGGACCTTAAGATCATCTAGTTCCAACTAGAGACATCTAGTTCCAACTCCCATCTATTGAGAGACATTGTGACTTCCCCAGAGAGATTGCAAGAGGAGAAACAGAGGCATACTCTGACTTGCTTGTCCTTTTGATCTCCTCTTAGGTGGCTGGAGCTGATTATTCCAGCTTAGTTGTGCACACTGTATTGTTAAGCCCCAGTTCATTAATTGCTCATGCGCCTGAATGTCAGGGCTCGCTGTGATGGAGTGACAGGAAATCTGAGGCTGGTGATGTGGCTATGGTAACGCTCAAGCATGTACCTGTTTATTGAGTGAGCATGCTTCACATGCTGAGAAATAACCAGTGTCCCATGAAAGGGACATGTCAGATCCTGGTCAGAGAGCAGAAGGCAAGAGTCAGCTTGGACACAGAAAAACAAACCTAAGAGTTTGCCTCATTACTGAGTAGCAAGTTGTTGATCACTCCTATCACCGCTGGCCCAGAGGGAAGGGAGTAGAGTCCAAGCATTTCTTTCTCCTAAGGGCAGTTTTCATCTAGGAGAAGGGAGCAGGAAATAACAGTGGTATGAAGCACAGAGAATGCAATTATGAGGATATAAAAGTAACAACAGGCACATCCTGAGTGACAGAATGAGGCTGAACTGTGTCTGGAGTGTGGCAAAGCAGTGCCCAATTTCCCATCTGCCTCCCTTGCCTCATAGTGGGGTGTGCTGTAGGAAGCTGGAGCACCAGCAAGGGAGTGACAGGGCTGTGAAGGAAATAAATGTACCTGTACAAAGTGCTGCCCCCGGGAATGGCTTTGCTATTAATAACTGTAATAACATATGCCAGGATGTGGAAGAAGCATCTTTTGGAAAGTGCTGATCACTGCCACTATCTGCTATGGAAACAAATGGAAAACATCAGTTTCATTATTTTATAATGCACAGTAATGCACTTTTGTATTTTTTATTATTTCCTTGTGTTTAAATAGTGCCCGGAGGAGAGCTGTTTGGTTTAGGTGGCCATGCTGCAGACTGGCAGGTGAATTGGGGTGCTACATGAGGGAGGGGGCTCAGCAGCCCTGGGCAGCAGTAGCTACAGTAGCCAGAACAGAGAGGTCCAGAAGCTGGCTGCTCTGGAGTGCTATCCACTGGGACATGTCCCAGTCAGCTTGTGCTCCCTCTGCCCCAGATCTGCTGCAAACGGAACAATTTGGAATGCAACCCAAATCCCACTGGAGCAGTTGGAATGCAGATGGCATGGAAAGCTGAGGTGATTTCTTCCTGCCCTTCTGCCTTACTAAATAGGGAAAGGGCAAAAAGAAAAACCTTTCCTATACAAAGGAGGAAGGGGAAGAAGGAATCACAGAACTCAGTTCTTAGACCAAAAGTCTGTGCTGAAAGTGAGCTGCCTGCAGGATCGAGGGATGTTCATTTGTGGGATTGAAGCATGGGTGGATGCAATGCAGCACTTGGGCAGCGAGAAGGAGATCACCCTGAGATCAAAGGTTGTTCTGAAGGAGGTAACCTGGGCAGTATCTAAACACTGTAGCTTCAACAGCTTTCCTTTTAGTAAGGAAAACATTTTTGTTGTTCTCATAAACTGTACTCAGCAAAGCCTCCTTGTACTGAATCATTTTTCCACAGGGAAAGCTGGCTGTGAGTGCAGGCTTATTATGAAGAGAGTTGCAATGTGCTTGTTTGCACTGGCTGAATGAGAGTGTTTCCTGATGCAGTGAGTTGTGCTAAAGGTGAATAATCTCCAGTCCCTGAGGATGTTCCCTTCAGTTATGCAGTGCAGGATTCAGGCTGGCTTCCAGGGCCCTAGCTCCAATTGCACACTGGGCCAGAACTGAGGGATATTGATCAGAGCTGCAAGGATGCTCCTACCAGAAATGGCAATGCCTGGGTTTTAAAGAGGTCACAGTGCAATGGGCTTCTATGTCAATGCCATTTGTACTCAAGTTTCTGTGAATGGAGGGCTTCTGATCAGCCTGGGTACATAAAACAGCCCCCAGACAGGCAGGGAGAGCAGCTGCCACAGCAGCACAGCCATGCATGGCTTGATAATCCTAAGGATCTTGTAATGTCCTTTACCGCATGTGAATAGGGCCCCTAGAAGCATCTTATGTGGATGAGATGTCAAAATAAACGCCTCTCAATTTCTTAAGGTTTCAGCTCTCTGCTCTTCTCCAAGGCTCTGCTTTTTCCTGCTGTGCTGCGCACTCAGGCAGAGCTGAAAGGGGCCCCTTACCTCTGATGTCCGTGTGGTCATATGGAGTAGCAGCAAGAGCCAAACAGGAGGAAGTTTTTCTTTTTTCCTGGGGCTTTGTGTGTGCTTTTCTCTCTTCTGTTTTTTTTTTTTATTCCTTTTGTTTTAAATGAGATGCACAATGAAAGGAGGAGAAGCAAATTTAATTATAAAGCCGTGTCTTCCTCCCCTCTGTCTTTCCGGGCTGGGAAGTGCAGTCATCTCCCCTTTGATGCAAGAATGAATTCAGTAGCATTCATTGTGAAATTATTATTTATTTAAAGTGAAAGGAAATGACTTTCAGTTCAGTGCCGGTTTCTACCTCAGAGAACAGCAAGGAGAGAAAATAATGCAGCAGCACTTTCGAAGGCAACACCACATACATAGCTGGTAAAGGAGCTGGCGCACCTGCATGCTTCCCTGGGTGTGTATTCCCTCTTGCTGGTGCACAGATGTTAAACAGCAGAGCAAGCAGTGTCTTGTTCAACTCTCTAGAGCCCCTTTACATGCTGTTTGTATGTTATGGCACTTACACCTTTTAAACTAATCCACTACACTGAATTGTGAGACGCCAATTTGCTGATGAGCTAAGAGAAGCAAAGATAAGTGAAGGTCAGTGAAAGAGCCAGCAGGAGTATTCAGTAGCCAACCCCCCCAGCATGACAATAGAATTTTCACATCTTTAAAGCTGAGAACGTTGGATGTGTTCTCTGGTACAGGGGCAATCCTCTTGGTGTATCTGCCCCTTGTCCTGGTTCACTGGTTAAGGCTCCTGTTGCTCCCGCAGTGTGAAAAGCAGTATTTCACCAAACCAGAGCCATTTTTGTCTGTCAGGACACCACATTTCCAAGCCCAAATGGTCTGAGGGAAGGGTAAATGTCAGTGCTGCATCGTTCCTAACCCGTCATTTTGCTGGTTACGAGGCAGACATCCCCTTGTCTCTGCAGTGCGCTGGTAAGAGGGAGGACAAGGTCATTGAGGCTTCAGTGCCGGTCTCATTGTGTTTCTCTGAGCTGTGAGCAGCCTGGGACTTTGTGTAAGGCCTTAATGAGGCCCAAGCAAAGGTTGACTTAAAAAATAAAAAATTCCTTTATGATGTGTGCTGCAGAGCAACAAATGGATAATAAAAGGGATGGAGACTGGAGGCAAATCCTCCCTGTAGGTTAAGGGAAGTTAAGTCCTTTGGGGGATGTGTAATGTATGAGGCTTCATTATTCTTCTTGGGACAAGCAATGTATGATCCCTTGGTCAGAGAGATAAAAGGATCATAAACTCAAATGGCTCCACATAGCCCATGTGACTCAGACAGCACCAGAGAATCTGCTGGAGGTAACTATATAGAGCTCAGCCTGCCTTGTGCTGTAAAAGCTGTTCCCATGACACTGGGAATCATATTGTCCTGATGCTTTTATGTCCTCTCAGGGCAGGTAGACACATACCGTCTGTATGGATGGTTAGCTGGGAGAGGGTCTTCTGGAGGCAAGTAAAAGGCCGCAGAAGAGACACCTATCGGGAATAAACCCAGGTCAAGAAGTCTCTAACCCCTCCTGCACAGTCTCAGGTACTTCTGTGCAGTCTTTCTGGCTGCTCCAGCTCAAGCCCACCTCTGCTTTCCTGCCTGACCTCCACCCCCATCTCTGTTGCACATACTAAGTCTTATCTACGTTGTGATGCCCTAATACATTTGTCGTCCCTGCTCCCAGCTTCTGAATCCCTTTGCTATAATCAGCATGACTCAGAACAACATCCCTGGAGCAAAAAGAAATAATGTGCCTTGTTCTGCTGCTCCCTATTCAAAGGTAAATTGATTTTCTTCTCTCCAAGAGCAGATGCTCACGTCTTTTTCTTTGCCTCTCTCCCTGGTGTCTACCAGATTTAGGAGAAATCACATTCTGGGCTTTTTTATGGAGTTTGGGGATGGAGAGAAGTTGTATTACTGGGAACTTGCCGTACTTCTTATTATTGAGTTGTAGATCAAAGACAATGTATGGTCCTGTACTTGTGCTACTGCGCAGGGGAGAGTGTGTGTGCATCTTTTAAGTTTACCCTCTATATTTCTGGCATACTTGTAGATTCCAGGCATTGGTATCGCTGTGTGTGCCCCTTTGTGTGTGCTAAGCTGTTGTACATGTATTTATCTGGACTCCGGTGGATATATGGTCCTTGAGTAAGTATCTTATGTGTTCCTGTCACTTGATACATGCCTAAGTCCTTGTTGGTCCCTGGTATGTGTGCCTGTACCTGCGCTTTTTGGAGGAGCAGGTTGGCTCCTGCTGAGGAATCAGCACCAGGTTTGAGTACAAACTCTAGTGCCATACAGTGAAACGCGGCAGCTTGCTTTAGATTTCTCCAAGCACAGGGCATCACCTTTCTCCTCTGTGGTGGAGCTGGGATTGATTCCTTCTGCCAGTGGCATCTCCCTAGTAATAAAACATCCTTGCCTTCCAAGCCATCCAGTCCTCATACCTGGAAGTGATTGACACCTACCACAAAGCTCTGCAGTTAGGAAATGGGAAGCAATTTCTGCTGGTTGACACCAGAAAGCCCTGCTCAGCTGTGGGAGAAGCTCTAATTTGTGCCTTTAAAGCAGGACCAACTGATATTTTTCGTACCTGCCGTCTTGTTTTACACCTGTGACTCTGCAGTTCTGAGGAATCCTGGGTGGATTTCCCACTCTTGGCTTACTCTGTCTCCATCTTTTCCTTTCTTTTTCTCTTTCTGCCTCTGCAAAGATGTCACCATGATGAAGCTCCTGATGGATCCCTGGGTGACTCGCACCCAGTGGTGATGGATTGCTGCTCTCTGTGCTGCACGCTCCAGCTGTCTGCCGTTCAGCTGCTGGATTGACAGGGCCTATGAATCACTCTTGGAAGGTAAAGTGCTCTGAGAGCTCTGGCCCCGTTCGTGATGTGCTGATGTGACACAGCCTCACATAAACCACTTGCACGTGGACAGTGGTGGACCAGGGTGGATGTGGATTTCAGAGCCAACTGCCAGGCCCTTATATGCCCCTTTTTGGGTTAGAGGAGGCTGGGTTAGAAGGGCTGGGAACATACTGCTTCTCCTACTGCTGTTTTCCTCCTGTGCATGCTGTGCTTTACAGAACTGAAAAAGGAAGGAGCTGTGATCTGAAGAAATTGTTGAGGATGGATGATGCGGAGGCAGCGATAATACACCATGCAGGCAGCTGCAGAGCCTCCTCACAGAAGGGGTGGATAGAAATAGGGGAAAGGAAGAGCTTGGATAGTGCTGCTGTCTTTTGCTTATTCCCCCATTTGCTTTGTTTTCAGGTGGAATAGTATGAGCTGAAGGGCACAGAGAAGAAGGAGCCCTGGGAGAACAAACGGGGAATTGCAGCAAGGCAAGCAGGTGAAGCTGCTCATTCTGCTATGCCAGGATCCAAGACACTTGATCAGTGCATTTGTCCAGGAATTTGCCAGGGTTGTCCTTGGAAGCTTCTGCAGCGGTAGTACTTCATCCTCCTGATGCATGTGTTCAGGGAACCCCGATCGGAATTCCTTCGATTAGTATACCGGGGGAAGGACTTACCCGAGAATTGCGAAAACTGCT
>JANRGW010028840.1:0-11867 GCA_024733675.1 Psilopsiagon aymara
GCGCCTGGGGAGAGTAAGGGGGGGGGGGGTCAGAGGCTGGGTGGGGCACCAGGGGATGGGGATAAGTGGAAAGGAAACTGAGGCAGGAGGCAAGGACTTGGTGTACTCCCAGATGGGATGGGTTTAAACTGGAACAGGGCAAGTGCAGTTTGGATATAAGGAAGTTTATCCCTGTGAGGGTGGTGGAACCCTGGAATGGGCTGAATGGAGAAGCTGTGACTGCCCCATCCCTGGCAGTGTTCAAGGCCGGGTTGGACGGGGCTTGGGGCACAAGTCTGGGATGCTGTGATTCTACGTGAAGCCAGATGTGGCTTCAAATGGCGTATCTGTCCCTGGGGCACCAGGCTGGATGAGGGCTGAGTGCCAACTGAGCTGTCTTTATCTGATAACCATAGAAAACCAGACAGGTTTGGGTGGGAAGTGACATTAAAGCTCCTCCAGCTCCAACCCCTGCCATGGGCAGGGACACCTCCCACTGGAGCAGGGTGCTCCAAGCCCCTGTGTCCAACCTGGCTTTGAGCACTGCAGGGATGGGGCAGCCACAGCTCCTTGGTTCAGCCCATACCAGTGCCCCTCATAGCAAAGAGCTTCTCCCCTGCTTCCATCTTCCAGTTGCTTAGCAGAGCCACAGGGAGCCACGGATCCCAAGGGATAACACAACCGCACAGCCCGGTGGCACTCAGGATGCTGCCACCACGACCCTAGCACCACACCTACCGTACATGCGCCAGTCGAGGCTCTCGGGCAGGATGAGGCCGGTGTAGAGCTCAGTGGGGAAGCGCTGTCCGGTGTTGGGGGCCCGGCTGCGGCGGCGGCCCCGCAGTGCCGCCAGCTCCTGGGGCGTGCGATCGGCCAAGTGGTTCAGTGCCAGCGTGTAGGAGAGCGCGGCGCGGTTCCTGGAGTGCACGAACCTGCCCCGCATGGGGACGGCGTCATTGCCACCCGCGCCATCACCCCGCACAGCCCAAACCCTAACCCAGAGCCTGAGGGCTTCTCCCCTTCATCCTCCCATACCTCATGTTGTGCACGAAGATGCTCTGCCTGTGCTCCAGCTCCTGCACGGAGCGGTACCTCCGGCCATGCTGCCTGCGGTAGTGGTGGAAGACCTCATGGGCCCAGGGTTGGTGCCGTCCCACCAGGTCCTCCATGGGGTTGGCCAGCACACGGTGCTCTGCTGTGCTCCCCGGCAGGACCCCGCACTTCTTCGTCTCTGGAGGGCGAGGAGAAGATGCCATGAGCATATGGACTCAATGGACACCCTATGGCCATGATGGAAGGGTCCATCCCTGGCTCACCATTGATGGGGAGGTCGAAAATGGAAGGTGGGAAGCTGTTGTCGAAGTCGGTGTAGGCGATCTCATACTTGTCATAGTGGGACCCCAGCAGGCTGTTGTAGCCCCGCATCTCGTAGTGGACAGGGGCCACCCCACAGCTGGAGTTGGTCACCCACAGTGTGTAGACGTTCTTCTTCTGTGCCCAGTGGGTGATGTTCTGCCACACGGCGCAGTACCGGCCCCGGTAGTACTCCTCCCGCAGGAACTGGCGGGGACACGGCATCAGTTCGTGTGCCCTCACCAGGCTCTTGGACCCAGCAGCTACATGGCCATTAGCAAACAGCCGTGCATGGGATGGGAAGGAGGGCAAGGCAGCTCCCAGTGCTGGAAACCTGGAGAGGGGCTTTGGACAAGGGATGCAGGGACCGGACAAAGGGACAAGGGTCCCTTCCAATCCTAACCAGGCTGGGATTCCGTGATCATCCAGCTCAGCAGTGCCCTGGGGACACCCAGCTGCGCACCGTGCTGCATGTGCACACACAGAGGGGTGTCCCTGGCTGCACACCCTCTCCTAAAGGGCTTTCCTGTGTGTTTCCAAGCTCTTTCCCTGTGGACACACAGCGAGAGCTGAGCCGCTGCCATGCAGGAACTTGCCCAAACCATCCCGAAATGCTGGCATCTGTGTGGGCTGCAACATGTCCCAACATGGTGTTGGGAAGGGAAGCGGGAGTCCAGCCCCAATCCAGGTGGGAAGTGACCCTCCCTGCGCCCTGGGGCACAGGAGCATGTCCTGGCCTGTCCCTGGGATGGAGAGGAGCAGCTCCGGCTGCCCTGAACCCCAGCCCAGCACGTGAGGATGCTCCGGGCAATGTCTGCTCCAGGCTCTGGCACCACTCACCTTGAAGCCATCCATGGTGGGGAAGACGCTCTGAGCCATGACCACGTCCTCCTCGGAGCCAGGCAGCTGGAAGCATTTCTTGGTGTTCACCTCCTTCTCGGTGGTCTCTGGGGTGATCTTGTAGCGCATCCCATAGGGCTTCACTGCTGCCAGCTGATAAGTTATCACCTGCCCTGTGCCAATGGGATGGGGAAACTGAGGCACAGTGCTCCTGTCCCTTTGGACCGGAATGGGGCAGGGTGGGCACAGCCTGGAGCAGATGCATCCCCACTTCCTTATTACCCCCGTAATACTGGATGCGGCTCTTGTTCCCTGTCAGGTTGTACCAGGCTTCGAAGGGCTCCTCGATCTCAGCATAGGGCAGGTTAATGACACCTATGAGTGACACAGCCTCAGCACCCCAGCATCCCACCCTTCACCCAGAGAGGATGCAGCCCCACAGCCAACCATGTCCTCATGGCTCCTGGGTTAGGACAGCCTGGTCCTGTCGGGTGCTGAGCATCCTCTGCTCCCTGCAGTAAAGGGGCTCTGCAGGGTCCCGTTACCTCGGACGTGGTAGATGGAGCCGAAGTGAGGGGGTGAGCGGGAGAACCCAGGGTCCTGTCCTGAAAGACAGAAGAGGGGTAGGGCTCAGTGGAGCTGAGCCCCACAAGGCCAAGCTGGAGATGGGGTGGACCAGACACACAATTCCAACCCCCTGCCATGGGCAGTGACGCCTTCCACTAGAGCAGCTTGCTCCAAGCCCCATCCAACCTGATACAGGCAGCCCCCGCCGCCCCATCGGTGTCACCCAGCCTCTCCCATGGGCGCTCAGCACACTCTGGGTCTGGGCACTCCCATCCACTGCCAGCTGCAGGAGGAGCAGTGATGGATGCAGCAACCACCCCAGTTCCCACCTCTGGGTGTCCCAATGGGACAGACTCACCCCGGGTGATGGCACAGAGCGCACAGGCTATGACCCAGTGGAGAGCACCCATCCTCGCCGCCCCAGCTCCCAGCACCACCTCTTCCCTTTAAGCAAGAGCTGGTGATGGTGAAATCAGGCGGGAGCCAATGCAGAAGCTGGGGCCCTCCCTGGAGGAGGGGATGAACCTGCCCTGTGTGGGGTGTGGGGCACCCCGGGGTGCAGGCAGGGCTGAGCATCACCGGGGGTAATGCCCCCCGTGGGGCTGGAGCCTGAGCAGCCCATGTCCTTGCTGCACCTTGGCCCCTACACAGGGACACTGTGGCAAGGCTGGCTCCATCCCCAACAGGGTCTGAGCCGCTCCTCAGCAAGATTGGGACGAAGAGGAGCTGTGGTCCCAGGATGAGTGTGGGGATGGAAAGGGCAGTGTGGATCAGGTCCCCATCCTGGCCCCCCCATGAGAACAGGAAACACCGGGGCCAGGCTCATTTTCACACAGGAAAGAGGTCAGCCTGCCGAGCGCTAACCACCGCCGAGGAGGAAGAGCAGGGGGCAGAGGAAGGCTCTGGCGAGATGGGGAAGGACCCCCATCCGTGCACCTGCAGTCCAGCCTGGAGCTGCAGGGACACGGGGGCTGCAGACAGCTCCCGTTGGAATGTGGCCGCACTCTCCGGCACTCGCCCCGCTGGGACGTGGTCCCCGTTTGCTCCCCGCTGTCCCTTTGCCACCCTCGGAGGGTGCCGCGCGGTGGTGCCACGCTCTGCTTCCCGGCGGGTGCAGGCAGCCCCCAGCCTGGCGCATCGCTGGGAGCAGGGATGGATCCCGCAGAGCTGGATCCCTGCGGGCGCTGGTACCGTGAACTGGGGCTGGGAGCGCGGGGAGGAAGGGGTGGCGAGGGGAGGGGAAGCTCTTTGCTCTGCTGCGAGAGCTGCTGAAGAGTGAGGGGAAACGCGCGCGCACGGACCTCGCCGCGCTCCCCACAGCACCCACATCGCCTCGGCACCCCCCCGGCACCCCCCATCGCCGGGGCTCGGGGTGCTGCGGTGATTCCCCAGCCTGAGGTCCCATCCGGAGCCGCGCGCGAGCAGGGGTCCATGCGAGCCGAAGCAGCAGGGCTGGCGGTAGGTGGGATGTGTGGGGCGATGAAGTGGAGGGGGAGCGTCTCTTAATCAGTCCCTTTTCTATGTGTCCCCCCGCCACGTGTGGGGCAGCTGTGGGTCTGGGGTGGGATGGGGCACTGAGCCATGGGGATGGAGCCCCACTGTGCCTTGGGTCCTGCTCTTACTGCTCTCCCTGGGCAACACCAGCTGCTGCAGTGGGACTTGGGGGGAGCAAACAACAGCCGACCCCCAACCTCCCTTGCTGGGGGGCAGCAGGTCAGAGGGGGGACATTGCATGGGGCAGGCCCTCACTCTCCTGGCACTAATGGGTGGCAATGGGGAAGCTGTGGGGAGACATATGGTGCCTTTTGCCTGTGCTGGACCTGGGAGGGGGCCACAGCACCCCAGGGGGCAGGGAGATGGGGGGTACACCCCTCTGCTCTCCCCAGCCCTTCTGATGCCTGTGTTGTGGCAACCCAGTGGGTGCCCATGGTGGGATGCTGGGGTAGCTACAGGGGTGTCAGGCCACGGTCAGAGTGGGTGCTTCCCCTGCTCCCCACTGCTCTGCTTGTCCCTGGTCCTTTGGTGTGTCCCAAGGAGGGACAGGAACTCGCCGCTTCCTGCCCTGCACAATTCCCTCCCCACCCCACTCCTCCCGGGACATTGTATTCGGAGCCCTCCCTCCGCCCCTGCAGCCCCTTGGATCCGGGAATTGCTCTTCTTCCAGCGGAAATCCTGCTTTCCCAGCCAGCGATGGGGCTGGGAGGCCAGGGCGAGGCGGGGGGGGAGCTCCTTCTTCCAGGTCAGAGCTGGTTTTGGGGGCCAGAAACCCCCTTTGAGCCCTGTCCTGCTCATGTGCAGGCAGGGGAAGGGGTGTCCCTGTGGGCATCACTGCTGGAGAGTGGCCAGGAATAGCACTGGAACACCAGCACGCTGCCTGTGGTGCTTCCTATCCATTTCACCCAACTAGGGTGGGATGCTCTGGGGGGAAACCCACTCTTAGGGGATCCTTTTATGGTTATCCACATGCACCGTTCTCTTCCTCCTCCTCCTCTCCCATGCTGTGTGGCCCGGATGGGTGCCGGGTGGGTTCCCCTGTCACCCAAATGCTTTCTGTGGAGCTGTTGGCACCCCTGGGTGCTGGGGTACCCACCTTCACCCTGCCTTGTGTCCATGGCACTGTGTGCGGAATGGTTCCTTATCCCCCTCCATCACCATTATTCCCCAAAGAGGAATGGAGGTAGAGAATGGGGTGATCCCCATGGGGTAGGTGGCACTGGGTGGACACTGAGCTCAGAGTTGGGGATGGGGCTGAACTGCCCCATATCCCATGGAGGCGAGCAGGTGGACAGACGGACAGCCCCAGCCATGCCCAGTGGGGTGGTGGCAGTGGCAGGGGTGATGAGTTGGCTGGGGCTCAGCTGGCAGCTTGGCTGGGACCAGTGCCGGTGGAGCCAGTTGCCATCTGCTCCCATTTCCAAGCAGCTCCTTCCTGGAAAGCCAAGGCCGTTGGATATGGGTCCAGCTGCATCCCCTCCTTAAGGATGACACAAGGGGACAGTTTTAGTGCCACTCTGCCCTGTTGGAAGGGTCAGGAACCAGTTTTATGGGTACCCATGGAAGGGGGAATCATGCAAGAGCATGGTGCAAGCAGCAGCTGAACCCCATGGTGCTCTGGGATGTCAGCTTTGTGCCTGCCTGGAGGATGCTCCTCCTGATGTCAGCAACAGGGCAGGTGATTCCCACTGGAGGGAATGGGTTTGGGAGTGCTGGGCCTGTTTGTCAGCTGAAATAGCCACTTATGGTCAGCAAAACTGAAACCTGAACCAGCCGAGCTGCTCGGGTTGGGCAATGGCTGCGGTGTTGCTCCACTGCAGGTGTTGAAAGCAAAGGTGGGAGAGCTGCGAGAGAGGAAAGTGAAACCAAGTGATGGGGAAGATGGCTCATCCAGCCCAGAGGCTCCATCTCCTGTGCTCTGGAGCTGGAGCTGGGGTGTCCTGATGGTGACAGAGCAAAGGGAATGGGGACAGGGATGCTGTGAGGGCTCCTTCCCACCCTTGAAGGGATGCATCTCCCCTTGTGGGGCAGTGATGGGCTTTTTGAGGAAACAGCAGGGGGAAAACCTGCGTGAGGATGTGGTTTCAGCCTGTGCAGGGCTATTGCAGCCCATGCAGGGCTGCTTTAGCTCATACTGGGCTGCTTTAGCTCATACAGGGCTGTTGCATCCCATGCAGGGCTGCTTTAGTTCATGTGGGGCTGTTGCAGCCCATGCAGGGGTGTTGCAGCCCATGGATGGGATGGTTTAGCCCATGCAGGGGTGTCAGAGCCCACCTCGGGGTGTTTCAGCCCATCGAGGGGTGTTGCGGTCCATGGAGAGGTGTTTTAGCGCGTGCCCTCCCCTGTCCACAGGAGCCTGTTCCCATCCCCGAGGTGACAATGGAGCAGCTGAAGTGACCTGAGAGCTGCTGCAGTGAGTGGGGTCACCACAGACAGGAGCACCCATGGGTGCCATGGGGGACCTCTTCACAGCCTGGTCCCTGCTGCTGGCTGTGCTGGGGAGTATTTAATGGGGACATGCTTGCACATACATGGGCACATGCATGTGCCATGTCAGCGGGGCTCATGGTCCCTCCGTCCCGCAGGTTGTGCCCAGGATGGGCTGTGTCCACTGCAAAGAGAAGGGCACCAGCAAAGGGCAGGTGGGGGGTGAGCTGGGCACCACCCAGCCCCCTGTGTCCCAGTACGACCCCGACCCCATGCAGGCAGGTGCCATCTTCACCCGCATCCCTGACTTCAACAACTTCCATGGCGCAGCGGTCCCCACAGCTCCATCCTTGCTGGGGCCCGCGGGCTTCACCTCCAACACGCTGCAGATGCGGAGTGGGGGCTTCTCAGGTCAGTGGGGGGGTCCTGGTGCATCCTCGAAGTGATGGGGGGGTAGCGTGGGGGTGACTGTGGTCCCCTCCATGTGCTGCAGGGGGAGGTGTGACGCTCTTCATTGCCCTTTACGACTATGGGGCCAGGACGGAGGATGACCTGACCTTCCAGAAAGGGGAGAAATTCCACATCATCAACAACACGTGAGCCCCCCTGCACCCTCCTGCCACCCCCAGTGTCTCCATGCCATGGGTACCCCTGCTCTATCGCTGAGTACCTATGAGAGCCAGAGCCATGTGTGTCACGAGTTGTGTGCTCTCAGCGGAGATAAGGGCCCCATGGTGGGGCAGAGCAGGATCTGGGGGTGCTGTGTCAGGACAGCCAGGTCCAACTCTGCCCCTTCTATCATCCTCTTCCCATAGGGAGGGGGACTGGTGGGAGGCCAGGTCGCTGAGCTCAGGTGCCACCGGCTACATCCCCAGCAACTACGTGGCCCCGGTGGACTCGATCCAGGCAGAAGAGTGAGTAGGTGGGCGGGCCAGGGATGGAGGGGGGGCACGGGGTGCCCGTCGGGTGCTGAGCCGGGCCCCATTGCAGGTGGTACTTCGGGAAGATTGGGCGCAAGGATGCGGAGCGGCAGCTCCTGTGTCATGGCAACTGCAGGGGCACTTTCCTCATCCGGGAGAGTGAGACAACCAAAGGTACGGGGACAGGGATGGGGACACTGGGGAGTGCACCCCACATCCCTCCCTGAGCTGTGCCCACACCTAGGTGCCTATTCCCTCTCCATCCGGGACTGGGATGAGGCCAAAGGAGACCATGTGAAGCACTATAAGATCCGGAAACTTGACAATGGGGGCTACTACATCACCACCCGTGCCCAGTTCAACACTGTCCAGCAACTGGTCCAGCATTACATAGGTAGGGTGTGATGGCATTCCAGGGGGGGAAAGGCATGGAGGGATGATGGCATGGGGTTGGAAAAGCCCAGGAGACTCATTGCAAGAGGTACCCAGCTGGGTTGAACTGCAGAAGAAGGAACTGTTCTAGTGCGGTGGCATTAGTGTCCACTCTCTTCCATGTCCTTGGAGCAGGCAGCTCCAACGTAAATAGCCCCTGGGTCTGGATGGGGGGTTTTGGGGTTCAAATGAGAGGGTGCACCCCATTGCGCCCCTAACATCTCCCTATCCCATTGATGTGTGCGATGTTAAGGGGTGCCTGGACCATGCAGGTGATGTCCGGGCTTAGGAATGGGGGCAAGATGCTGTTGAGTGACGTGTGTCCCCTCACCCCGGTGCCACAGAGCGGGCGGCCGGGCTGTGCTGCCGCCTGGCCATGCCGTGCCACAAGGGGACCCCCAGGCTGGCTGACCTGTCTGTTAAGACCAAGGACGTGTGGGAGATCCCCCGCGAGTCCCTCCAGCTCCTCAAGAAGCTGGGCAATGGGCAGTTTGGGGAAGTGTGGATGGGTAGGGCCCGGTGGGCAAGCGGGGGCAAGGGTGGTGATGGGGTGACAAAGGGGCACCCCCAGGCCTGGCATCCACCTCCAAGGGAAAGTAGCACCACTGTGTCCCATGTCCTGTTCTAGGGTCGCAATGGGGATGCCCCATCATGGGCAAGCAGCCCCCCCATTTCAAATGGGAGCACAAATCCAGGCCGGGGGGACCCCTCTTTGTCATCCTCTTCCCGCAGTGCCCTGTGCTCGCTCCGCTCGGCATGCATGCTCTATTCATCCCATCGCATTCCCTCCCTCCTTCCTCCCTTCCCTGCATCCCTCCACCCCGCAGAGTGTAATGATGGGTTGTGCCATCTGCTCACCTGCGTGTGCCCCACTCTGAAGCCCCAGACCCTGGGATTAGCTAAGGATGCCTGGGAAATAGTGCGGGAATCCATCAGCCTGGACAAGAAACTCGGCATGGGATGCTTTGGAGACGTGTGGATGGGTAAGGCTGTCCTGGCCGGCCGGGATGGGAGGCAGCAGCATCAGGGGGTACCAGGCATAGGCACCCATGGAGGGACAGGGAATGGGGTAAGGTTGGTATGAGGAGCTCACGGGTGTCTTGTCCCCATGAAATGGAATGAGGAGGGCTCCTTGGCCTGGGTGGGGTATGGTAGTATCAGGCCCCTTCCTTGCCCTGCTCTGATTTTCTTGCTCCTCCATGCACGCATGCCTCCCTCCACCCATTTATCCATCCATCCATCCATCCATGCATGCATGCATGCATCCATCCATCCATCCCCAGAGCCCTCCATCCCAGCCCTGCCAGGGCAGGCTGCCCTCTGTGCTGGTGGTGATGCTGTGATCCCTGGTGCAGGGACATGGAACGGCACCACGAAGGTGGCAGTGAAGACGCTGAAGCCGGGCACTATGTCCCCAGAGGCCTTCCTGGAGGAGGCTCAGATCATGAAGCGCCTGCGGCACGACAAGCTGGTGCAGCTCTATGCTGTGGTGTCGGAGGAGCCCATCTACATCGTCACCGAGTTCATGAGCCAGGGTGAGCAGGGGCCAAGCCTCACCCTGCATGGGAACTGCTGGGCGGGGAGCAGGTCCTAGGGTGGGAGGTTTGCACCCTTGGATGGGCACAGAGTGTTCTTGGATGCTTTGAATGCTTGCAGGCAGCTTGCTGGACTTCCTGAAGGATGGGGATGGCCGCTACCTGAAGCTGCCCCAACTGGTGGATATGGCTGCCCAGGTACTGGGGATGCTGGAAGGCGGTGGGGGTGCCCCATTGGGGTACATCTTCACTGTGTCCCCCTCCCCAGATAGCGGCGGGCATGGCTTACATTGAGCGGATGAACTACATCCATCGGGATCTTCGTGCTGCCAACATCCTGGTGGGAGACAACCTGGTGTGCAAGATCGCTGACTTCGGCCTTGCTCGCCTCATTGAGGACAATGAGTACACAGCACGCCAGGGTGAGCTGCTGTGGTGCCACAGTGCTGCTGGAACCACTGCCCTGTGCCCCCCGTGCTGCATCCCAACATGGGGCTGGAGCTGGTCACCACCAGTGATGGGTACCACAGGTGATGGGTACCGCAGGTGATGGGGAAACAGACTAGAAAGGCTAAAGGGCTGACAAGAAAGCTGGAGAGGGACTTTAGACAAGGAGTGGAGGGACAGGACAGGGGAATGGCTTTAACTGCCAGAGGGGAGATTGAGATGAGCTCTTGGGCAGAAGCTCTTCCCTGTGAGGGTGCTGAGGCGCTGGCACAGGGTACCCAGGGAAGCTGTGACTGCCCCATCCCTGCAGTGCTCAAGGCCAGGTTGGAAACAGAGGCTTGGAGCAACTGCTCCAGTGGAAGGTGTCCCTGCCCATGGCAGGGGTTGGAGATGGAGGAGCTTTAAGGTCCCTTCCAACCCAAACCAGGCTGGGATTCTTATGGGTGTACCAGGGGATGGGTGCCCCAGATGATGTGTATCTCAGATGCAGGATGCCTTGGGTGCTGGGTGCCCCAGTGCATGCTGTCTCAGCACAGCATCCTCCCATTGCAGGGTACCTTGGATGCAGAACACCCTCAGTACAGGGTTGTCCCCAGTGCTGGCTGCCCTGGTGTGGGGTGCCCCCCGGGGGCAGAGGGCTGCCCCAGCTCACCTCCCTCCCCTTGCAGGTGCCAAGTTCCCCATCAAATGGACTGCTCCAGAGGCCGCTCTCTTTGGGAAATTCACCATCAAGTCAGACGTCTGGTCCTTCGGCATCCTCCTGACCGAGCTGGTGACCAAAGGCCGGGTGCCCTACCCAGGTATGGCCCCCGTGGGGCAGCAGGACCAGCAGGGCTTGTCCTGTGCCTCCCTACCCAAACCACTGGCGGTGTCAATGGGTGTTCCTATCCCGTAGGGATGAACAACCGGGAGGTGCTGGAGCAGGTAGAGCGGGGGTACCGCATGCAGTGCCCTGGAAGCTGCCCCCCATCGCTGCACGAGGTAATGGTGCAGTGCTGGAAGCAGGAGCCCGAGGAGCGCCCCACCTTTGAGTACCTCCAGTCCTTCCTTGAGGACTACTTCACTGCCACCGAGCCCCAGTACCAGCCAGGGGACAACCAGTGACGCCCCTGGCTTTGGGGCGGCCTTGGGGCAGGGGGGGTGTTGCTCCCTTTGCCTGTGACTCCCCAAAACCCACCCACCGGGAGGTGCTCGGGATGCCCCACAGAGGACAGGGGGTTTTGCACAAGGATTCTGGCCCCAGAGAGGGGGCAAAGCAGTGCCCCCCATCCCTTGTTGCCTTCGTAGTCAGCTCTGAACCTGAGGAGTGCTTTGGGGACCCCCCCCCATGGCCCCCAGACACTGCTATTATAGCAGCAGAGGCCTTGAGGTTGGAGGGCTCCATCTCTTCTTCCCCAGCAGCTGGGGGGAGGGGGTTCACACCCCCCCAAATCCGGGCTCTGACCTGGGGAATGTCACCTCAACCCCCCCTTTGTATCATCTTTAATTTATGATTTTATACCCTTCACCCTCAGGGACCCCTGTATTTGGGGGGAAGCCCCTCGTGTCCATCCCCCCCCCTCTAATCTCCTCTCCTTAAAGCCATAAACCTCTTCTTGCACTGCGGGGGGTACACACACACACACACACACACACACACACACACACACACACACACACGGAGTCTTGGGATCCCAGGGGTTGAGGCTGGGGGGGCTCAGATTTGTCCCTGGGGCTGTTTCCCATTGCCCTGTGTGGGGGCAGGAGGGAGGGTACAGGATGGGGTCCACCCCACAGTGCTCTGGGGGGGACCTGGCTGCAGCTTGGCTCCCACCCCTGTGGCAAGGCATTGTCAGGGCTGACGGGGGGATATGGGGTACAATGTGAATGTGAT
>JANRGW010028842.1:0-35323 GCA_024733675.1 Psilopsiagon aymara
CAGGGAAGTTGTGAATGCTCCATCCCTGGTGGTGTTCAAGGCCAGGTTGGACATAGTCTTGGGTGATATGGTTTAGTGGGAGGTGTTTCTGCCCATGGCAGGGGGGTTGGAACTGATCTTAAGGTCCTTTCCAACCCTGCTATTCTGATTCTATGATGTAGTGGTAGGGAGCAGGCTTCTTTTAGAAACCTTGCTTAGCTCTACTGTGTTTGTTTCCTCTGCTTTAAAACTGTATCTGGTTAGTGCCTGTTCAAAGAAAAAGTGGCTTTTCAAACTTCAATGCTCTCAGGTGGTCTAGACTTACCTACCTGAAAGCTGTGTCTCACCCTATGTGAGCCACACTCCTACTAGGTTGATCTATTTAGGAAGATGATTCTGTGCCTTTTTTTACCTCTATAAAATGAGGAGTTAGTTATAAAGAAAAGAACAAAGGAAAATCTAGAGGTTATCCTGTGAACTGCTCTGACTTGAGGGATTTCAGCTTGCTTCTAAGTGTGTTTGGGGCTTTTTTTCTTTCTGATGATCTTTTTAGTAATGAGAATGCAAGTTATTTAAAAGGGTTTAAAAATGTTGATAGTGCATTATTATTGGTCTGTTGGGTGTTTAAATTGCAAATATACTCACAATCATGCTTTACAAGGCAAGTTCTTCTTGAAAGATTTATGGCTATAGTCACATTGGTGTATAATAAATTTAACATTGAATATGAAGCTGTATTTGTCATGGCTGTCCTTACTGGATTACACTTTGAATAAGTTTTCATAGCTGCTACCTGCTCTTGGGGCTTCATCTAGTAAATCTGAGTGCATGACACTAGCAGGAAAAGCTGTGTGGGAGCTATGGAAGTCACCACCTGACGTACAAGGACTGGAAACTGATGCGTGTGTGTGTCTGTCCAGGGGCCTGCTAGTGGAAGCAGGTTTCCTCTGTGCTTATCTAATGGGGATGAAGTCAGAAGTGAGGTCCAGACTTTAGAAACTGCACCTTTTACTCATGCTTCCAGATGCCTTTATGATAGCAAAACCAGAAGCAAAACTAAAGAGGCTTCTAAATAATTTAAGATCCATTTCAGCTGTGTGGCAGATATTATTTTTATTACAGACTGGATGTGCCTTTTGGGTGTTTTCTTCAGAAGTAGATTGAATTTACTAACAATTCGGCACCCAAAATTCATTTGCTCATTTTCGCTTTCTGCTTGATACTGTGATGACAGTGACTGATCAGCTGCAACAGAAACAACATCCCCATCCAAATGACTTACTGAACTTAACACCACTGCAGGAACAGTGACCTTAAAATCCCATCTATTCTGAATGAGTTGCCTAGTAGAGGTATGTATCTTGCCTTCCTGTATTCATGCATAACAAAAGTAATCAAAGTTGGCTCTCTGCTCTTGTTTTGAGTTGTAATTTACAACACAGCTCCTGTGCCCCACTCCATTCTGAAGTAATTAGGAGATTATTTTGGTCAATATGACTGAACTATGATTTAATGCTTTTCAATGGCTAGTTGCATTAGTGACTCTTTAAGGATTAGAAGCTTAATGAAATGCACACATCAGGGCAGTAATTTAATCTTTTCCTCATGAAAAATGTTCACAACGAGATAATAAACTATAGGAGTAAAAATCATTTTGACAAACCTGTCTAGCTTTGAGGCTATATGAAGTGAGAGATAATTACCTTTGGGCCACTTCTGCTATACCAAGGATTATTGAAAGGGCAGCTTTCAGTAAAGGTGTAACTAATGTTCCTTTGTAGACAATTGCATACTGAGAGATGTATCCTCAAACATATGAAAGTGTGTGTTTGCCAACAAGTTACTTTGCATTTCCCAATTTTATTTTCTTTTAAAAATCTCAAATATTGCACTGGAAGGAGTCACTCTTAGGAATCAACTAGGTTTAAATCAGATATCACAATTAAATAGAACAGCTAAGCTGGTCTTGGTAACCTTTTGCATTCTTAAACAGTATCCTCTAATTCCGATTAGTCAAACAAAATCTTTCTCTTTGGGTTATCAAGCTGAAATTCTCCAAGGATGATGGAGAAGCCGAAGGCTTCATTTGGCAGGTCTCCAATGTGAAACAGATTTGTGTCTCAGTCCAGTTTGCAGTAGACAAACAGGACTTTCATCTCTGTGTGTGTTGTCTTCTACTTCATGCCTGTACTAGGAGCCCTTTGTTCTTCTCTGCATTAACTGTAGGGCACAGGTAGCAGAGAGATGACCAGCCCTGTTCTGTACAACCTGTTAAACCCATGGCACTTCTTGAAAGTAATTAACTTCTGAATGCTGCTGGAGAAGGGATTTATGCCACAAAAATAGAAAAAGAAAAATAAGTTTAAAATTACTCATCTTCCAAAATTATTTCTTAACTCAAGCCAGAGCTCTAGTGCTGATCCACTGCAAGATGGAATGAGCTGAAGGCTGGATGCTTCAAAGAAGGGCTTTGAGCAATTTGGTCTAGTGGCAAGTGTCTCTGCCCAAGGCAGCGGGTTGGAACTCGGTAAGCTTTAAGGTCCCTTCCAACCCAAACCAGGCTGGGATTCTGTGTTATCCCACTCTCTTTTCCTCCCCCTTAGCTCCCCTTTAGCTGGTACATGAGGAGATGTGTGCTACTAGAATTAGTCTCCCACCTCCATAGAGAAAGATATCACATCCCCAGATTGTCCTTCAGATAAGATAAGGAAATAAATGGAGCTGTTGCATTGAAGGCATTGAATATATACAGAGTTGTGCTCCCTCCTGGGCTTGGAAGCCTAGAGAAAAATATATTCAAGCAGAAAGGCAAATGCTATGTTGTGAACAGCTTCCTGGAACTCCAAAAATGGAAAATTTGTTTTATTTAAAAAGCACTTTAAAAATAAATGGAACAGAAAAATAAGATGGCTGAAATCTGTTTCTCATTAAACCTTATTCTGGGTTTTGCATATTTTTCTTTCTTCCTTTGAGAGCTTTTGTAAACACAATTGATTCCTTTGTAAGTGGTTATAAAATGGAAATTGCCCCTTAAATGGTGTGGTTTTGCCAGAAAGAATATGGACCAACGGTTCAGAGTGAGCATAGTAAGTTTTTATATGATAATGTCTTCTGACAATCTCTTCTTCCACTTTTTTTATGCTGCTCTAAAACACTGGGAGAGCTGGGAATGGAAAGGGGGAACAGGATGTCTTTCTTTTTAGATTTATATAACTGTTCAGGGAGGAATAGAACTTGCATAGGGGAAATCTCATATATCATTGCCACTACTTCTAAACTTGGACTTCTAAGACAGATGTGAGGAGGATGAATAAGACTCCAGGGAGGTTGAAATGTATTTTCTTAGGGATAATAGCAAGACTTCCTAGAGAAAACTCTCTTGTTACTGTAGACTAGATGCCCTTAATCTGTTATTCTGACACCTCTCTCCATATTTCGGGCTTCCTGGTAATCAAAGCTGAAGCAGTTCTCAGAATTTCTACATTGAAATGAACTGCTTTCTGGTGCTGTAGTTCAGTGATGATTTTGTTTTGGAGGGTAGTTCAGAGGTTTAAGTCTGTATTACACTCAAGTTCAGAACAGAACATGCAATAATGCACTGGTTATCCAGGTAAACTCTAGTTCATTATTCAAACACGTATTTGACTTTGTGATGCTGTGCTTTAAGCAAGTCAGATTTTCAAAACTAAGAAAAGGCAAAATACCTTTCAGTATCATTTGAAAGCAGATGGGATAGGAATAGATGCCTTTATCATAGAACGGTACTAAAGCAAAAAGTTCAGATGATGGTTTTTGACTCTGCTGCCACGAAAAGGAAATGTCATTGTTCAGTCTTTTCTTATTAATGAACTGACTGAGCCCAAATGCTGTGACCTGGGTCTGAGAATGTGCTCGATTTATATTCAGCTTATTATGGCAAGCTGTACTAAAGCTACCTCTCTTGTTGCTTACTTGTGAGGTGATGTGGTGCTTGAAATGGTTCTTTTCATCTTTGAGGTGGCTCCCAGGATCTGCTAACTAGGCTTCTCAGCCACACTGCCCCTTCCTTTATGTCTGCTTATTGGCAGTCTCTCCAGTTTGACGTGCATAATAAAGCAGCTAATTCCAAGCAGTATTTTGAGGGCAAAGTCATGTTTTGAATAGGAATTAAAAGGTTGCATGGACAATACTTGAAGGAAAGGCAGGGTACATAAGTGATGCTATATCACCTGTTCAAGGTAGGGGGAAGAGGAAAAGGGAATATGATCTCTTTCACCTTCCTAAAACAGAGCCTGTAATGTAATAAATAGCCAAGTGAACCTGTAATGAGGGAAGTACAGCTACGGGAAAATCATAAGCTTAATGCATCTACGTTGTAATGGTGAGCAGGAGCAGGTAACAGCCTCATTCTCAACTTCTTGAGAAGGAAATAATGGCAAACAGAAATCAATATTTCTTCAGTATTTCTGGCAATAAAAGCTGTTCCCTCTTCAGAAGTCTCTAGCAACCCCAGAAATCAGGAGATGAAAGTACAGACCTGAGAAGGATCTTAAGAGAGCAGTACCTGCCCTAGACAGGCTGTGCTGGAAATCGTTTCAAGTTAGGTAACAGGAAAAGAGGCAAGGTGGAACTGTAGAATGTATGGAGGAGAGCTTATTGAAAGAGAGGAGCAGCACAGAGCTCATTAAGGTGTGTGCTGCAGGATAGACCAGGCTGTGGCATTAATAATGAGAATTCTCAGGTGATTGCTTGCAGAAACAACTTTGTGTGAGTCAGAGCTGCAGGAATTCATAGCAGCAGAAGCCAAAAAACAGGTGCAAGGCTTATGCATAGACAGAAAGGATTTAATAACCTAAATGTGCCTCTTAACAGGTTCTTAAGGGGAGTTTCCAGTGTGATGAGGTTTCAATTCTCATCTTCCACACACCTGTTGAAATTGTAAGTGATCCAGTGTCCTAAATACCTCAAAATTGGACACTTGAAAATCAGGTTTTGGATTTTACAAACCATGCAAACAACCTGGAAGTGAGAAGAAAACAGAAGATATTTGCCTCAAAAGAATGCAGACTCCTGTGAAGCAGTGGGAAGAGTTAGTCAGAAAGTGTTGGTATGTGGACTTCTCTTGTTGAAATACAGTAATGCACTTCTCAGCATTGCAGAGCAAAATTAAACATCCTGGTGAATGTAAAACTGGCCATGCATGCTGACAGAGGATAAGCCATGATCTAGTCCCTGTCAAAGGGATATTGGAATGACAAAAGACACAAATTGCCGAGTCTTAATATTCTGGGCCAAAGACAAACTCTAGTTGCAAAAAACTAAAACTACATTTTCTGAATGCGTTACTGATAGCTGGTAGCCAAATTCCAGGGCTCTAGGAAGACTTAATGTTTAGCCAGCCATTTATAAAGGAGGTTTACTGTATTTAGCAAGCCTTGTGGTTGAGATAGATGCCCCTCTGGGGGGGGGGCATGCTAGAAAGCTGGACTACTGTGCAACTCCAGAAAGAATGTGAAGGGACTTAAGCATGTCTGGAAAAATGAGAGCATCTTAATAGAAAAATTATAATGGATCAGCATAGATGATTGATAGACATGACTGTTGGCATGTAGAGATTATAAATTTATTATGTATGAAATCTTAAGCTTAGTGGTTACTCTGTTCTCTACACACATGACTCACTGCTTGTACTACACATTACTGTCTGTGTGGCTAGAGGAAGAAAACTGATCTGGTGTTCATCTTTCATGTGAACTCCTGGCCAAGGTATAAGTAAGGTTAAATGCAATAAATAAGAAGACTTATCCCAGGGGTAGCCTGGATTTTTCTGAGATGGAGAAAATTTGTTGAAAGACACATTCTGTAGTGAGGATTGACAGGCTTTCCATACAGCAAGAAATGAATCTGAACATTTGCCAGTGTTGGAAAAAGTGTTTCAAAGATAATAATAAAGACAGCTTTTGCTCCTTTTCTTCCTGGAGCCAGATGTGAAATACTTGAGATAGGGAAAGGATACTCTTGGTAAGAGAGCAATGCCTAGTAGACACATTGCTGTCTGAGCACGACTGCTCCACAGACCTGTTGGATGAGATATTGTTACTATTGCAGCTTTCTGCTCTGTTTTCAACATGTTGAACATCCATCACCTGCTGGAAAGTGCCATTTGCATTGAGCAAAAAGAGGGTTTTCCAAAAGCCTGAAATTCTTCAGGTCCCTGGAACTGCTGGAGCTGTTCTTTGTCAGCACCAAAATGATGCCAGCCAAGACCTCACAAGAAGTAGCTGCTCTTTTCTCCCAGTGAAGTATAGGTTATTGGCAAACAGTTTACTGCAGATCCACCAAGGTCTCCACCCCCAGAGGAAGAGGGTTTCTCCCAAGTCTAGAAAGAACTAAGTTTTTCTTTCGTTTTGATTTAGATGTCACTAATATTTGTCTGGAAATGTCTTTATTCTTCTGACACTTCTCAAATTCAGCTGCAGGACTTTTAAATGAATGCAAACACATGTCTGCTGCTCTCTGCCAAAACCAGACCACATTTCTCCAGTGGAGTTCCCAACCTTTGAACTGACTTTTTTCTCCAGGAAAAATGTAGGTTGGCAGAAACCTCTGAAGCTTATCTGTATAAGCCCTGTTGCCTAGAACAGAGCCACCTTTGGAGTTAGTGTGTTCCCAAGGGCTTTATTCCATTCAAGTTTAGAAAATCTCCGTGGATGGAGGTCTTGTAACTGTCCTGTGTCCTTCTGGCAGTTGTTGACTGTCCTCACTGTGAAATATAATATATAAATATATATATGATGTATACATTTACTTGCATTTCCCCAAAATCTAATTGGACGTTCCCTTGCCACAACTTGCATCCATGGCTGCCTCCCCTATCACTGTGTACCTTCCTAGAGTCTGGCTTTATCTTCCATATGGTTTCCAGCTGTTAAAGTTCTAGCTGAAAGATTTGTTAGGTTTGGGTGAGGTTTTTTTGCTTTCCTTCCTTTAGAAGCCTCGAATAAGATGAGTTTTGGCAATTGAAATCAAAGTTGAATCAATGTGTATTGGCTTTGGTTTTTCTTTTTGTTAACCAGACTATAGCGACCTAACTAGGTATTCCCAGTATAGGATAGGAATTTCCAAATTAACTGAGACCAAAGTGGGGAGATTCATAGCAAGGTGCTGACTTTTTGACAAGCAAACCCGCAGCTATCTTGCTAAGTGTGAAGTGCATGCTCAGGGTTTCAGTATCTGTAAGTGAATGTGGGTTTTGGTAGTCTTCTTGAGGAAGAAGGACTCTGTGTGATGATGATCATAAGACATCACCCAGATCATGAGGTGTTCCTGTCCATGGTAGGGGAGTTGGAACTAGATGACCTTAAAGTCTTTTCCAATCCTAACTATTCTATGACACCCAGCTCTGGAGTTCTTTCCTTGGGGTAGTGACTGTATGTAGGAGGAGCAGAGGATGTTGCCTTTGCTGCAAGAAAATGATTTGGAGTAATTGCAGGTCTGCACAACAGGAAGTATGTCCTTCCCCTGAGGAGAGACTTTGTAGTGGTGAGGAGGTGCTATTTTACAAGAAAAGGGCTCCATTTAATTTCAAGGCTGCACAGTGAAGTGGATGAGGGAGGGAGGTTGACAGTTCTCAGGAGCTTCAGATGCAGTGGGGGCTGTTCCATCTTCGAGTTAATAAAAGTTTCTCTTTGTTTTTTTAATTTGTAAGCAAATTAAGTGGAAAGCTGTAACCCAGAAAGCTGAGGTACTTCCCTCCATGGCCTATCATCTAATGTTTTCCTTCAAGGGGAAGGTGAAGGAATTTCCAGAAAGCGTATGATTATGTGCTGTGTTTTTTTATTGTCTTCTATTTGAAGAGGAAGGTGCAAAAGCAGTCTCATTTCATGTTTTTTCTGGGTTTAGGTCACATCAAGACATCAGGTTATATTGAGAATGACAACAAGGGACTTTCATAACTTAGCAGAATACCTTGCTCAGCTGCTTTAACTTGAGGGTATTTTGGTGCAGTGGGGAGGAAATACACAGATAGCAAATAACAGCTTCCACAAGCTTGGTTTTGAAAAAGTTTTGTTGGTGTTTTTTTTTTTTTTAAGTTTAAAATGCATGAAAAATTAAAGCTTTTTTTTTAAAAAATGTAACCAAAGGAAACCAACAAAAACCCCACCAAGACTGAAAACTCAAATAGCCTCTGAAATAAAATAAAGGAAGGGACCTGAAAATTTCAGAGAGCATCTGCAACTCTCCCAGTAAGCGCAGGGCTATCACTAGCAAGCGTTGCTACCAGCCTCGCATGGACCTGTGGTGAGGACCTCCCACTGTGGGCTGAGGAGTGGGACACCATCTGAGATGAGAAGGTGCCCAGCCAAAGAGCATAACCAAGTATAGAATATCTCAGTATTTTTAATGCTTGGTACAGTGTCCCCTCAGAAATGACTTGCAGGAGATGTCATTCATGTTTTCCTGACACCCCACTGCTTGAAATATGATTGTACTAGGAAGTTACGTGTTATAGTTGTGTGGAGTGTTACAGTGTCCTTCACATGGCTTCACATTTATCCTGCTTACTCACTGTGGCATGCCGCTCTGAGCAGTGAAGGCTTTCTCCTGGGGTTTTCTCCTCCTTAAGCACAATGATTGAAAAAGTTTTGTGCTCTGACTGATGCCTCTGCTCGGAGGTATTGATTGGGCTTGTTGAAAATAGTCAAATGAAATAAAGTAGCATTCAGTTTGGTGCAGGCTGAAAAATTCATCTCTTGCAGGCTCTTGGAGATTAGATCACACTGGGCTGATTTTCTTTGCACATCTTTGCCTCAACTTGGCACTAAAAGCCCTTGTGGTATCTTAGCTGAAAGACCACAGTAAATAGCTCAGCTGTATTTCTGAGGGTCTTTAAGAGAAACAAAAGAACGTTTCCCTGTGCCACAAATAAGGTCTGATGCAGTGACCTGGCCTTTTCTGAGCCCACCCGTAAGAGGTGAGACTGTCCTTTTTTTTAGGCAAAATTCACTTTCAGTGTTCTGGATAGAAATGGTTGTGAATTTTTTTTTGTCTTCTACCAAAAATACCCCAACACACACACAAAATAACCCTCCTAACACCCCCAGGCCCTTATATTTCACCTGTGAAGCTGATTTTCGTCACTGGGGCTTTGGTATGAATTGCTGAACAGACAGCTGAATTATATTAATATCTTTCCATTTATTAAACCCAATTTGGTAACTTGAAAGAACTCCACAAAACCTGAAGTCTCCTGATGCCTCTGAGGGCTGCAGCATTTCATACTCCGCAGTGGCAAAATTGTTTCTTTCCCAGCCCACTTAGCAGGAAAGCAGACGTAGCTCTTTGTCAGGAGGGATCGTAGAACCATGGAATAGCTTGGGTTGGAAGGGACGTAAGATCATCAAGTTCCAACTCCCCTGCCATGGGCAGGGGCACCTCACCCTAGACCATGTCACCCATGGACCAAGGCTCTGTCCAACCCGGCCTTGAACCCTGACAGTGATGGAGCATTTACCGCTTCTTTTGGCAACTTGTTCCAGTGCCTCACCACCCTCACAGTGAAGAACTCATTCTTTGTATCTAACCTGAATTTCCCCTGTAAGTTTGAACCTATTATTAGCCTTTTTGGACCTGAATTCTGGGGTCTGTACCCTCCAGGAGAAGCTGGTAGCACACAACCGAGGCAAGGCTAGCAGTGTGGGGCTATGAGAGCGCAGTAGCAAAGTATTTGGAGTATATTTGCAGAAAGCATCAGGCTAAGACTGAAGAAGCACTTGGCTCCTGAAGGGCACTGCATGAAAAGGGAGAAATGGAGAATAACTTTTTAGCCTGAGGAGGGTTGCACAGCGGCCAAAGAGCTGGAACTCACACTGGAGAACACTTCTGCACCCAAAGGGTGAGAGAGTATGTTTAAACAGCTTTTCTTGTTGGCAATATCTCAGTAGCCAGCTGTGACTTCCTGCGCTGGATGAAATCTTTCCATAGCAGATATACACAGTGCACTGAGCAACCCCTGAATGCAGGTATTCACCAGCTTAAAGGTTTTGGAGTCTATATGATCCACATTAATGCAGTTACATTTACAACTGCATGTGGGAGGCCTCAGCAGTGAGCCCTCTTTGCCTTGTGTCACCTGATAGTTGCAGGTGATGTTCCTGTAACTCCAGCTCTGATTATTTTATGCCTGCCCATTTGGAACAAAAAGTTATTCATTGTGTCAGAACTGAATGGTTGTTCTTCTCCTGCACTGACATCTAAATGGCTCCATCTGCATCTCTTGTTTGCTTCAACATTCTCGTATTAGAACATTTTCAGTGGATTAAAGATTTGTTTAAAAAACACTTGATTTGGCCTTCACTATAGCACTAAATTCTCTTATTCTTTTTTCTGTGAAATAATTTGTTTCCTTTTGTTGTTTCTGCAAAAAGTATTTCAAGTGCTTGGCAGAAGAATAAACAGACATAGCTTCAAAATAACCCATGGAAAATAACAAGAAGTCTCTTAAAATGAACAGAGGAATAAACAGGTCTCGGGGAAGCTTATTTAACACTTTGCTGCAATAATAAATTGCCCAGTTCCAATGTTTTTATTTCTCTGTTAATGACAGAAGTTCATTTTTTGAAGTCATTAGATGAAAGAAAAACTGAGGCTGCCTGCAACTCCCCTTGTAAAATCTGCTTCATAGCATTTCCGAAGGAACTTTGCTTTAATATATTAGCATAGGAAAAGCCAATTGATTTAAAGAAAGGATGGGGTTGATTTGGAAGTTTCTTAATCCTGAAGTCTTCTCTGTAAAATACATCTATTTCCCTGTCACAAGCTGTGCTCTGTTGTGGGGGTTAGCAGCTCATCACGCAGCCTTCAACCCTGGTTTGCAGAAAACAGTGGTTTTACCCACCAGCATTGTGCATGTGCTTGAACTCTGGTGAGGAAAAAGATGGGGAAAGTTAATGGAATCCAGACCAAGAGGTTTTTTGTTAAACATAGTTGCTTAGCTTTGTCATAACAGTAGGAAAACTGGTAAATGCCAGTGTCCTTGGTGCTTTGAACATTCCTCTGATCCAAGAACATCATGGGAAGAAAAAAGGAGTTATTACATCAGATAGAAATATACATCAGAAAACTGTTGATGCTGGTGAAAAGCCCCTGCTGAGCAATTGGGCTGGATGGATTACAAAACGGTTGTGTGTTCCTCTCTTATGCTCTATCAAGTCAAATGGGCATAGGGCTAACAGTGCGATTAAGTAGTTGTTCCCATCTCCCCAGCGTCAAACATTCTCTCATCACAGTGCTGGCTCTGAACATCCATAAATGCTGAGATGTTTCCTGGGTGAATGGTTGGTCTCCTCTCTACAGTCACACTCATCCTTTCCTGGATGAGGTGTGGTGTATTAATCCAAATTTTTTAATGTCACCATTCTGTGGGGTTTTTTGGTTTGCTTTAGCTTTGTTTTTTCCCAGGTTTGTGTCTGCAGGAACAGGACCATGATACTGTCACAGTACATGCCACATTTGCAGAGCATACTTAGTATTGCTTTCATTAATTTATTAACGTAGCTTTGATAAGGGAGTGTGCAAGGTACGTGAGTTCGTACATGGGTTAAGGTATGAAGGTTTGTTATTGAGGTTTGTACGGAACTCCTCACTACATTTTGGCATCTGCTGCTGCTTTGCATTTCTGATGTGCAGGATAAAGGTACTCCATTGGTAGTGCACAAGGAAGTCCTATGGCAAATGCACTTGATGTGCTCGAGTGCCTTAGTACCTTTATACTGTCTGATAACCCATTTTCTCCAGAATTGTTTGAGTCATTCCAGGTTGTGTAATTAAATGGATTGATGGGGGCCAACAGATTGGATTGCCAAGCCTGCGTGTGTTGACTTATACTTCTGTTGAAGAAAAAAGGCAGGGGGGAGTATGTCTTCTGCAAATCTAGGTGGGAGAGCACTAAATAAGCAGTGTGAGTGCCTGTGATACTCAGGACTGTTTGAGATAAAGCTGTACTTTGTGCAAGTGTCTCTTGGTGTATTTTCTCATTGCAGGGCTCTTCTAAGTATGGCTAAAGTGCTGTTTCTATGCTATAAATTTCTAGAGTTAAAACCAGAGAAGCAAGCAAAGCCACCTCTCCAAGAGACCCTGTAATTACATTTCTCATGACTCAAGGCTGGTGTTTGTCTTTTTGTTTGATGCTGGCAGGTAACATGTAGCAAAAAGGCTTTTGAAGTTAATACCTAATTAAGATGGATGGAGAAGGTCACAGCCCAGGTAGTGTTATTGGTTCAGGCTGTCGACTGCCTCAGTAAGACATCAGTGAGAAGATTTACAGGGAACTGTTCTGTGCATCCAGGATGGGAAATGTTATTTAAAAATCAATGGATAAACAAAAGTCCTGAGTTCTGCACATGGAGATAGCTGTCTGCCAAACATGAAAGCTAAGGTACTTAGCTTACTTCCCGGTAAGAATATCCTTGTCTCTGTTCTCCTCTGATTAAACACAATATAAAAGGGGGTAGATTCACATGGGAAGCAAAGTGTTGCTTCTGCACTCGCAGGTATGTAGAGTAGATGCACCCACAACTTGGTTATCAGGCTGTAGCTAAATGGGGCAGCCCACAACTTTGGCTGATGAACCCCCACTCCTCAGCTGTGTTTATAGCTTGCAGTGTGGTCTGTGCCACTATAGCTGGCCTACTGCTGGTACCCACGGCGCCACAACACTGGACATAATTATAGGACACAAGCACTGAAATAAGGATAGGAACATGTTCTTAAGTGTACACCTAATCCTGAGCTGATGTAAAATGCTCAATGCAAGCTGTTTATGAGCTTTAAGTGAAACCTGGACCTCTTCATGTGCTGAGGCGCTGGCACAGGGTGCCCAGAGAAGCTGTGGCTGCCCCATCCCTGGCAGGTTCAAGACCAGGTTAGATAGGGCTTGGAGCAGCCTGCTCTAGTAGAAAGTGTACCTGCCTGTGGCAGGGGGTGGAACTGAATGAGCTTTCTGGTCATTTCCAACACAAACGATTCCAGGATTCTATATGTCAAAGGAGAAAGGGAATTACAAGGCAAAGTTTCAGATAACAGTAAATTAGTTAACATTTTTTAGAGCCCAGCTTTGTTCATTGTGCAGCATAGATCTGAGATACTGATACTGAGATAGACATCAATATTACAGTAACATCAAGTGAATAAGACAGACCATTTCCCAAAGAGTTGATGTGCCCTGTGTGCCTAAAGCAGGCACAGACTTATGTGTGCCTGAGCTATAGGAGTTCACACTGCTGCTAGATTGGATATAGAAAAGCAAACTAAAATATATAGAATACTTCAGCTTGCTGTGTGCACATATGAGTTTATGCACAGCTAAACTCTAACCTGTCTCATTTCTGAGGTGAGTTCCTGCTTGCTTATATTTGCAACCTTACTTGCTGCTTCTGCTCAGGTAGCTGAAAGCTTCCCAAGCCTTAGATGAGACATTACTCTTAAACTACAGGAATGTGGCTTCAAAATGCTAAACAAGAGGAAGGTGGTGCCTCGGGGTAAGCCATACTTGAATTTATTCACACAGGCACCAGTAAAGGTTTTGCACCACTTCAAAACCTCGGGATAACTAGAGAGAAAATATTATGTTGGATAATGACAATGCAGAAACTAGTTTCATACTGGATAATTCCTTCCAGCTGAAAATTATGTCTTGCTGGTGCTTTCTGGAGAGTGAAAGCACTTTTGGGAAGAGCATTGGTAACCCAGATACAAGCCTCCTTTGCACAGGATGGCTCGGTCATGTCAGAGAGATACAACACATATCTAGGTCTAGTGGGTGGGGTGGTATGTTAGATTAGAGAGAAAACCCCCTAACTTTTCCACCTAAGTGGGTTTGTGCTAACTACAACCTTGTTTCTTTATGTCAGTTTCTTATTGCTGCCTCCTACACGTTCCTCAGCGCATTGGCCCTGTCATGATCTCTCCTGCTGCTTCACGTCGTTAGAAAAAGATGTACTTGTGCCTGCAGTAAAAGTACGCGGTTAAACCGGGAAGCTTTGGAGGTGTATTTATGAAGATGTGGAAGGACAGGATGTCTGGTTTAGCTGTTAGCTCTGATGTGAAGGTGTATGGAGAGTGTAATTGGGTTATACACTGGCTCAGGTAATTGAGAATGGTTGTGTTCTGTAGTTATTTTCAATTACATTTTATTCTTCTTGCTGCCTATTAAAATAGTTACTACAGCAAAATGCCAATATTTGTTTATCATTCTATATTTCTCTAAAGAAAATAAAGAAGTCATTCAGTAGTATTAGCATAAAAACTTGGGAAAAAGCAGTAATATAGGTTTAACATTGCTGCAAGTATGTTATTGATGATTTGGGAGAAATTCCAGCTAGGTTTAAATGAGTTTTTTGGTCTCACTTTGTCCAGCAGCATCTTGGATTAATTATGGGAGAGAAATAGGAATTTTGCATTGCTAGAAGAGACTGCTAAATACCCAGATCAGTAGGCCACCAGAGCAGATAAAAATGGACAATTAAAATCTGGACGCTTGGATACCCATTACTAATGCATCTTTCTTTAGTTTTTAGAGGCCCTCTTCAGGAGTGGGGACTCAGTCCTGGCCAACATGAAGAAAAACCTTTGGTCTAAAGGTGTTAGTGGTTTGTTGTGTTGAAATTCCACAGTGCAGGGCAGTGGCACTTTGTAACCAAACATTGCAATGCAAGTATTTACAGTATATCTGAGGAATTCCTCCTGCTTAAAGGTAGGAAAAGTAGTGATGAGGATTTCTCTGTTTGCATGACTGATTTTTACTGAGCAGAAAACCTTTGTCTGCATCAATATTGCAGCTGAGTGGAGGAGGATATGTGAAGGGACTTACATAGTATATTGCCCTGTGTATTCAGCATGGCTATGTTGCTAGGAGGATGGAGAGGGAGGAGGAGGACCTTTCGGATCATCAACCAGAGAATATGTTTGGTTTCTGATACTGTTGGGGGGGGGGGGTGGATTATTGCTCTCTCCATCTGCTACACTGAATACCCAGAGATTGCTGTGTGTTTTTCTTTCCTTTAACTGCGAGTGCTGCTGATTCACTTGGAGAGTGCAACAACGAATCTGTAAGTGCTGGTCCTGAGATTTACATTGGATATTGAGTCCTCCAGGTGAAGCTGCTGGCAGCCTATAAAAGAGTAAAAGCATCCTCTCTGCTCCTCGTTTTCCATCCTTCATGACATATATTCACCCAGCGCATTTCTTAGGTCCCTGAGTTAATTCCTCTGTCCCTCCTGTATTGATTTGTATGGGAAATTAATCTCAGATGAACGATGGTTCATGGAGGTGGATATTAAGTAGTTGGTGATGAACTCTGAAATACCACAGAGGAGTGATGTCCATCAGGGCGTTGCTGTACTGTAAACTTTGCATGATGTAAATATGAGTGATGCTGAATGAGGTGGTAGAGAGGTTTGTTTATTCTGAGATGAGTCAAGCTGTGGTAGGCTCAGGCCACCAGGGGAATGTCTGGGGTGACTGAGAACACAGAGTAAATATGGCTGTAAAGAAAAAACAGAACACAAGGAGGAGCTGGTTTTCAAGGGCTAAGGAACAGGAGAATTTACAGGAGAAGAAGAAAGATGGGGAGTTTCAAAGTGAGTAGGGAACAAGAGTGGAGACAGTAGAAGAAGGTGTGGTTTTGGAGCAAAAAATAACCCAACCAAGCATCAAGCATTGCTAAAGAACTAAAAATAAGGTGGGTAGACTAAACGAGTTGATACAAAACAAATCAGTTGTAAGACTGAGGAAGCAGTTAATATAAGCAAACGCGGATATCTAGCAGAGGATGTCTCCGGACCTAGGAAGAGATTATTTGGCAAGAATTTTGGGAAACTTTAATCTTGTGTGTAATATTTCCCATGTGAGCCAAGAAATCCGTATGTTCCCAGGCTGAGGAGTCTCCTGCGGACCTAAGTGTTGCAGTCCCTGGTGAGGGATGACACAAAGCTCTGCCTCACAGCTCCTGTGTGCCTTGCTGTGTTTCAAAGCTGCTTGGGGAAGCCCCAGTATTGGGGGATGTGGGTTTTGGGGCAGAAGGGACTCTATGGCTGAGACTGTTTGTGTCCTACCCTGCTATCTTAGAGTCATAGAATGGTTTGGGTTGGAAAGGACCTTAAGATCATCTAGTTCCAAAATCCTGCAATGGGCAGGAATGCCTCACCCTAGACCATGTCACCCAAAGCTCTGCCCAACCTGGCCTTGAGCACTGACTGCCAGGGATGGGGCAGCCACAGTTTCTCTGGGCACCCTGTGCCAGCGCCTCAGCATCCCCACAGTAAGACTTCTTCCTTATATCTAACCTAAACTTCCCCTGTTTCTCTTTGAACCCATCACTCTTTGCTCTATCATTAGAGTCCCTGATGAAGAGTCCCTCTCCAGCACCCTTGTAGGCCCCCTTCAGACACTGGAAGCTGTTCTGAGGTCTCCATGCAGCCTTCTCTTCTCCAGGCTGAACAGTCCCGACTTTCTCAGCCCATCTCTATACAGGAGGTGCTCCAGCCTCATCTTCCTTGTGGCCTCCTCTGGACTTGCTCCAACAGCTACATGTCCTTCATGGACTTCAGAGCTCCTGGAGGAACAGTATCTGAAGTTTTTAGTCTGCTTAAAAAGGCTTCTTTGTCAGCTCTAGTTGTCCAATGGCCTCATGTTGAGCAGTGGGACCGTACAGGTGGGAGGTCATTATTCTTGAGACACAAACTCTGGTCTTCAGATATCTTCCTCTGGTTGTTCAGTCCTATTTTAAACTGCTATTATTAATCAGGTTATTCCCTAGGGGGAAGATGACATTTGCCACCTATGTGTAGTCTTTTGCTTTGCAGTTATTTTATATTTTAAGCAAAAATGTTTCTGCATTTGGTCAGAGGGCATCATATTGTCACCAGTCTCTTCCTAATACCCTTGCAACCAGTCATAAATGTGCTCTCCATTGCTAATATTTATTAGTGTGCTACACTACAAAGTACTTTACAACCTATCATATGTTTCAAATTATTCTACTTCAGCCAAACAAATTGTCCAGGCTTAATTTCTGAGAATTCATTGTCAGAATTGCTGAGCCAGTTTAATTCTAAAGCACATATTTATACTGAGCTGCACAAATCACAGCAGCAAGTGAGATTACAAATGGCAGAGAGAAAAGTTTAATCAGAAATGAGATTAAATTTGAAAACGTAGTGTTAGTGATTGCTGCTGAGGCTCAGACAGGGTGTAAAGTCATAGATTTTTCTTAGCAGGGCTCAGAATAACTCGCTTGAGGAAGCTGAAGTGCACATATGCCTTTGTGCTGACAGCAGGAGAGTGGTGGTGGCCTGAAAACAGGGATGCTGTTATTTGTAGCAGGATGCTGCAATGTTGTGTTGTGGAATGAAGTTAAAGTGGGAGGGAGAAAATAATTCAAAAGGCGTGTCCTGGTGCCAAGTGGAGATGGGGGATAGGGGAGAAATGAACTGGTTTGTGCTGATGCTTTGGGAGGTCTGAGCCTCCCACCCCCAGCACCTCTGAGGTGACTGGTGAGGGCTAGTGGCTTGTTTTGGGCAGCTTTTGTGCATCTGAGCAGAAGGATTTATGAGCTGAAGTTAGAGAAGAGGTTAGTAAAATGGCATCATTCAGTGGATGCTAGTGTCCCTGCCATGCTGCAGCAGTAAAATAATCACACTGTGCTTATTCATACCAGCTCAGTTTCAAATGTTGCCCTCACCTGGCCTCATCTGAGAGGGGCCTTTTGGTATCATTCTTTATGTCATTACAGTTGGAGTCTCCTTGTTCTTAACTATTAATGCACAGTTGTGTAAACACATTGTGTTTGTATCTATAGAGCTATTGTACTGCAGAGCACCTGGTTACTCTGTACAAAGGAGCATGGATCTGCTGCATGGAGCAGTAGGAAGAGACAGGACTGCACACAAAACCTTGTCTGAATCTGTTTGTCAGTGAAAATGTACACTTGGCAGTGCTTCACTGTTTCTTGGATATAACCGTTGATGATTTCGGCTGTAGGAGGAATTCTGAGCCTTGAAATGGGATGGTTTATCTCTGTGGAAACTCTTATCTTTTTTTTTTTTTTTTTTTTTTTTTTTTTAATTTAAACATTTTGTTGTCTTTCCAAGTCATCTCTTCAACATTTCTAAACAGGAAAGAGAACCGGTACAAACCTGCTGTCATTGCCATATTCCCTAAGCTTCATGATGAACTATGGAAAGCTGCTGTCCCCTAATTGAGAACTGATCTGATCCCTGCCCCCAAGACTTCACAGATGATGTTCTGGTTTGCAATCACTACAGGAAGAAGCAAGACATAGCAGCAGCTTCTAATTACAGAGCTCTGTATTAAATCTGGGCTACCTCTCTTCAAATGCAGGCTGATTAGAAGTGCAGCCCAGGAACAAAATTGCCCTCAGTTTGATGTGTACCATAGATTACACTTGCCACTGGTAAGATGCTGGTATTGACTGCACTCCAAAATGTACACCTTGTGGCCACCACAGGGGTCCTGATTCTCTTCTTTTTATTATTAGTATTAATTAAGCATCAGTGGGATAATTCCTAGTTTGTCTTGCATTTCTCTGACCAATTGTTTCTCTGCTCTGTTGGTGTTACCTTCTTTTTTCTTTTGCAGCTCTTTGGTTTTGCCTTTTCCCTTAAAAGTTGTTCATCAGGTAGTTCTGTTTTGCTGATAGGTATTTCACTGTACAGTGGAGGGTAAATTAGAGGTGGTATCTGGGTTTAGAAGGTCATGCCCCTCATCTAAGGCATCTTTCAAGGCACAGACACTTCTTGGTTCACGGAGACAGGGGAGTCTACTCTTTGGTGGGTGATACCTGCATGGGAAAGTTAACCCATAGAATAATTGCCAGTTGGGGGGCCAATATATAGAAATGGCATAAACCATAGAAGAGAAGCTGACCACTTGGCTGGATTAGCACATCAGGCAATGACAAAAGCTTGGCATCTCAATAACCCTGCAGTAGGCAATGACGGGGAATAATCCAGCCACAGGAAAGCCTCCTACCTCATTTAAATCTTGGCATTCAAAGTTGTGCTCTTTTGAATTATCTGTAAAGCTGCCTAAAGATACATTGGGCAAATGTGTTTGTCCCTCCCAGGAATGAAGTGGAACATCCTAGGAAGTAGAAAAAAATCTTTCATTTCTTTTGTTCTTGTATTTGATATCTTGAAGTGAATGGTGCAATTGTTAGTGGTGCTGGGTTTGTAGCTGCAGAGTGAGGTCCATGTTCTGTCACAGTTCAGTGTCTGTATTTAAAGAACTGGAAAACTGTGGAGCATGATGGCCAGGTGCTCAGCAGGCCTGGCTGCTTCTTACGGAAGTGAAGCCTGCAGCAGTGTGCTTAATTGGCTAGGAAAAGGTCAGAGCTGTGATACGGTACACCAAACTCAACCTTTCCTTTGCATATAGGTAGCACTGATCTTCTGACATGTCTCTCCTTTGTAAGTATTGGGTAAGCTGATATTCGTAGTTAAAAGAACAAAACAAAACCCACCCAAGAACACCGTTTTGTCTCCCAAACTTTGGCTTGCAAGCACCTGGTCTCCTAACTCATTTCATATTCTGATTTTGTTTGCTTTAGCAAACCATAGCTAGCCATAAATTAGACTGTAGAGCATTTGGTCTTTGAAACACTGATTTTCAATGCAGTAATGGCAAAATCAACCCAAGGATTATATTGTCACTTCTACCTAATGTAGAATTATTAAAGCATATAAGGAGAGGAGCAGAACTGGAGGCAAATACATCATGCAATAGACTTTGTGTCAGGCAGCTGAGCGAATGATACTCGTGGAGGCCAGGGCAAAAGTGTTCCTTCACGAGAGAACAAATTGGACAGAGTGGGAGAAAACTCTGCAAACATTAAAGAGTGGCCCCCAATTAGGAAGGAGAAATGGCACTTCCGAGGACAAGAGGAAGCTGATAGTCACAGCATAAGCCATGGGAAGGAAAGGCTGTGCTGATGAGATCAAAATTTGGTGCTGTGGAGAAATCTGTCAGCATCCCAGAGGGACCCATTAGACAGTAAACATTGTATGTGGTCCTGCACCGGAATGATTGTGAGAAACAGAGAATGGATAACATCTGAGGTATTAGATTGCTTGATAGTATGCCCTTAAGTGATTGCTACAGTGCTAAAGTGCCATGCATGAAATAGGACTCAGATGTGCTGTATATATTTTCCCTGTAGCCCTAAAGAGGTGACATCGTCTGCATACAGCAAGAAAATCAAAATGTCTAGGAAAATCTGAAATGAAGTAATAATTTTCTTAGGAAAATCATTAGCTTTGCACTGACTGAAAGGAGAGCTCCTCACCTGCACAAGCATGGATCCTCTCCTTGGTTATATGTGCTATTGCAGTACCTTCCTGAAGCTACAGTGTAGAAAGGTATAAATTAGTCTGTAACCTAGATCAGAGCTTTTACACCAGGAGTGAACCTGACTTCTAATTGTGTAGTGCCAGTACAAATTGGATGGGTTTGCAATAGCTGGCCTGCTTGTGGGTTAACCAAACCTTTAAAGCATGGCTTTTTGTTGTCCTATGAAGGACACTTATTCAATTATTTTCCTCACTGTCCTTGGGAGCATAGCTATAAAAAAAGACAAAGACTGAAGGCTGAGACAGTAATTTTGTAGCATTACAAGGACTCTTATTTTGTTCAGTTCTTTCCTCTTTTCTCCTCAATATTTTGTTTCACATCTACTTTTACTTCAAGGCAGTGCTACAGCTCCTTGAAGAGGACACCACTGAGGTGGTGACCTGGGTGACCTGAGTGTGGCAATCAGCCTGTAGCAAACTGTATAAAGGGGTGAAAAACTTTGGCTATGGGAACCAAGTCTACAAAATGTGCTTACGAGAATAAAATGCCACTGAGATTGCAAGAGCCTTATCAAGTACCGAAGAAATTATTATCCCTATTCCATGTATCAGGGACCTGGTAGCAAAGCACAGCTATAAGGGAGGTTGTATGTGACCAGGCAAAACCAGCATTGTAACCAGGAAACTGAATCTGAGGTGGAGCTCATTTAAGACCCTGAAGGAGCTCTGTAATAATTTCAGGCAATAAATGGTATGACTTGTTTTTATTCTACGTTAAAGGAAGTGGCGCAAGGAGAGCCTGTCGCGATTTGAACTTGCAGGAGCACTGAGCCTAGCTATTAAAAAATTAGACCGTTTGACCAAGCAGCCAACGTGAGGGCAGCCAATGTGGTGTGTGAGTCACCACCAGCATCCTATGAGGGGATGTGCTTTCATGAGGGAAGTTCTTGCTTCTGTCAGCCAGCCAGAAATGGTTTATTCTGGAGGAACAAGAGATGGACTCTGGGCTTTTGTCAGCTGCAGAGCTGCTTTTCTCTGGTTGGCAGCCAGCAACTTGCTGTGCTGCTATTCTGCTCCTCAGCTGGGGTCCCTCAGACAAATGAACCAGCAATGATGATGAAGAAAGAAGTGGCAGCAGCATTAGAAGATGCCCCTTGGATTCACATTTGCTTAGCAGACCAGAAGATCCTGCAGAGTCTTATGGGGATGGAAGTGGCAGTGCTTAGCTCAGCCATGACATGAGATACCTTCTCCCCTCCTCCCTTTTCTGTTATGACTAAAAGGAGAGCTGGGCTATGTTCCAGACCTGTAGCCTGTGGCACTGGGCTGAAGAGATAAGAATTCACAGAAATGTAGAGCACCACAAAGTGTACATGAAAAAATGAAATGACAGAATTCTTAAAGTAGAACTTCCATAATTGGAAACGTTTCAAACTGTTTCTCCCTTTCAGATAAACACAGTCAGCTTTCATGCTCCTCTCTTATCTTCTCCTGCCATGTATGTAATTATCAAAAGTGTTTATTTAAAAACTTCCCTTGCTTGAGATTTCTGTTCTGCAGGAAATGCTCAGAGCCAAACGCAAGGTGCACTTAGGTGCCACCTCCCAGAGGTCTAAGCATCATTCTGATGTCTTTTGTCTCCACAGCTCAAAAATTAGCGTTATACAGTGGAGCAAGACTTGGTGTTTACAGACACCCTCAGCCCAGGTAAGCCATGGTCATTGTGTATGCACAAAAAATACACTGTTGTTTGCACTGGGAAACAAGGTAGTGCTTGTTTGCAAATGGCAGATGCAGGATTTTGCATATGTAAACTATTTTGCGGGCATATTATTCTGTAAAGAACTGCTTGGGTGCTGATATAGCTACGACTTCATTGGCATAGTTTTCTGATATACTGGGGGAAATAAAGATGAGCTGGGCAAACATCTCTGTCATCCTGCTGTGATCCTCCCCCTCATGTTTGCGTTTCAATGAGTTGTTCTGTCTTGTAGTTACTTGACAGAATCTTGGGGAGGGAAATGGCACTTGGCACAGAGAAGCCCTTGATCTATCAAAGGGGTCCAAGAGAAGATCTCTCTGCTCCCTAGTCTGAGAGAAGGTACAGCTTTGTTGTTAAAGGTGTGTGTATGGTATTCTGGTATCCACAGGGGTTATGAGCCAGTGCCTGTAGGGTTTTACATTCTTTTGAACCCATTTGCTGCTTTCCCTTTGCCAGTGGGTAACTTATTTGACTTCTTACAGCCTTTAAAATGGTCTGTCATAGTGTCCTTTAGTTTCAAAACAGCATTACTAATCAACAAGACTTTCCTCCACAACAAGCCTGGCCAAACATCAGGGGGGAGGATGGATGAGTAAGGCATGATCTTGGCCCCAGTGCAATATATCATAACTCTTGCTCCTTTCTTCCCTTCCTAGGAAGTAGGATGCTTGTCCAAAACCAGCATTCAGGGATGCTTGACTGGAAAGCGTTCAAATTTCTGTTGCATTTCTTTTACTATTGTTTTCCTTGCTCTTGATGCCATGGTGTTGGGTAGGATTTGAGGATCGTTGAGAGAGGAGTTCAGGAGTAAGTCTGCCCAGCGGTGCATATGTGTGTGTGTATAGTCTTCATCCCAAGTAATGTTCCTTTGCTAGCAGAAGAAAAGGGAAAGGCTAATGTACAAATTTGCTAGATCAGGCTGATCTGATGAATGTCATCAGTCTGACAGAGCTCTTTATGACAATTCAATAGCTGGAATAGATTCAGTAAATTTTGCAATCTCTGTAGCTCAGAATACATTACCCACTGCTGGGTTCCTGACACTGCAGCTACCAATGGCTGTGTAAAGCGGGGGACCCTGCACAGGTCTGCAACACCATTCCATGGAAGTGTGATTTACATTACCAGGTGTAAGTGGTGCTCTCTGTTAGAAATACAGTGCAATTTTTTCCCTCTTATATCATATTAGGAATAAATCTAACATCCATAAAGTCTTCTTTATTACCCGTGCTCTGCTTTGTATAATAGATGCGTGCATCCTGACATACAGTTTTCCATTGCACTGCAGGATTCTAGAGTACTTTGCCTTATTCGAGTCTTCAGCAATAGAAAAATCAGACAACCAGGCTCATTAAGGAAGGCCAAGGATTTCTTTTTTTGGTGGGGGAAGAAAAAGTGGAGGAGGAGGAGGAGGAAGAATAGAAGGGTGAAATATCATTGACATTTATAAGTGAATAGAAGGTAATAAGTGAATGTTGTAACAAGAGACTCAGTGGTACTTTTCTCCTCTTACTGACATTCAGTGATGCTTTGAAGACAGCAGGAAGCTTTGCTTTGAATCCCGAGCATATCAAAATTAGATAATTTAAATATTTTTCCTTTTTTTTTTTGCCTCCAAATATACCTTATCCTCAAGCAATTTCTATTAAGGATGCTAATTGCTCAGACCCTGACTAATGCAGTCTGTACTGTGCGGCTGGATCATTCTCCTTTGCATCTTCTGAAGTCAGGCAAGGCACAAATTAAAGCAGAAGATGTAAGTACTCCTTTAGTGCTTTAATATTGCAACTACCCCTGCCAGTATAATGTAGCCTGAAGCCATGGCACCGATGGACAGCTTGCATATTTCTTGTAGCTGTATTCCTATTAGTACATATGAACCAAGTGCTGTGGACATAGTATCTTGCATGTCAAGAAGCTTTGTCTTTGTTCTATATGCTTGTCTAGCTCTATATCTGAATTGGGTCATAGTTTCCATGTATCACTTGATATGTCAACCTTATTAGATACATAACTAAATTGTGGGGTCTGAAGTAGGATAGCCATCTTGCAGTTGATAGCTGTATGTGCGTGTCCTTCAAATATGTGGGATGCCTGTGTTAGTGTTCCACAGAAAACAGCTACCTGGTTGTGTCAATATGTGTCTTGGATAAAAGGGAAAGGATAGTAAAAGTGACAGTCTTCTGCATGCTTTCCTTTTTGTTGCTTTAAGGCAGCCTTCAGGTTTTCCATTTGCTTTTCTTGCAGTACTAAATCTAATGTCTTAAAATATCAATACTTCTTCATTATTATTATTATTTTCTTGACTCAAGCTTTATTTCCATACAACTTCTTAAAAGCCCTCATACTGGGTTTATCTGCTTCGAGTAATTCAGTGCTTCTTTAAATAACTAACTGTCTGAACATTCTCTTCTGTATTACTGTCACTGGTAAGAAAAGAGGCTGTAGGTGTTTTCAGGTGAAAATAATCCATAGGGCAGCGCTGTTTATGTTGGATGAGAGCCTGGGAATCTTAACTGCTTTCTTCACAGACTGTGAGCACAACTGACTTAATGGCTGTTATGGATTGTATTGAGTTCTAGCTCTTCAGCGGTCTTGATGCTTATTCAGACTGTTTTTAAAGGGTGCAGGATGATTCCACAGTACGCACTATATATTTTAATTGTCCTTATTTATATTTCAGTCTACTTTTGCTCTTATAAGCTCTGTCAGTTTAACTGGTGACTTATCTTGCTGCTTTTTATATGGGGAAGAAACTAAAAGATACAGCAGCAATGCAATACACTGGCTGGCATTACACAGCAGCTCTGCTGGGCACCTGCAGGATCTTGTCTGGATTCCACAGGCAGTTTTGTCTCCGTCCTCCTTGGATTTATTCCAGCATTTCATTTGTCTGCTGTACTTCTCAAAGGCACAAATCTTGTTCTCCTGACTGTTTCCCAGGGGGTAACCTGGGAGAAGCAAATTCTTGTGCGCAATGCCCATTACTGGTTTTACCAGAAGGAACCACTTGATCTGAAAATGAGGGTTTGGAAGGTCCTTATTTGCCTTTGTCAGAAGAATTGTGTGAATCCACGGCTGCACAGTGTATCCGATTGGTTTCATCTCAAGTTGGAAGTTCGGGAAGTCAGCAAAAGTTAGGGTGCCTGTGGCTTATCAGAGAATAATTGCCCATCTTATCTAATTCAATACAGAGCAACTACAGAACAACTTTCAAGTTTCAAGACAAGATAAGCTGAAATGCCCCTCTTCCTTGCTTACTTTACCTACAGCTGCAGGTACAGAAAGGTTTGAAGTTCGTGCTTTCGTTCAAAGAGTAGCTTTGCTCTGTGTGCAAGGAGTGATAAATGTGTCTGAAACACAAACTTTCAGAGGAACTGGGGTCAGTTATGTACTGACCAAGGTGTAGGTTTCCTCCTAGATTCTAAGCCAATTAGTCTTGAGTGGCTTAAATGGTTAATGACAAGGAGACCTTCTTGTACAGTGAGGTGAGGTGCAGGAGGCAAGGTGAGGAGCTATTGGGAGAGCAGTGAGTTTTTATGGGGGTCTAAAAAGAGTTCAGAAATACTTTCTTTCCCCATTTCTTCTTGACTCTCCACTTCAGTGTATCGTGCTCAAGGCTGAAAGTGACTGAGCTGCCACAGGGAGAATTCTCATGTATTTGCCAAGAGAAATTACATTGTATTAAATTACAAATGCTCTTTGGATCTAGAGAGCTCTACAAACCACCAGCTGGAAGCCCCTGTATGTGATACCCTGTAGGTTCTGTTCACCACTGGTGGATTCCATCTCCAGTGAAAGCATCTGCCCTACAGCTACAGGCTTAGGTGGTTTTATTCTGCGGTTAGAGGGCTTTTAGGAATTAGAAAAGTCTTTCAGGTCAGTATGGGCATGCTGTGAACTATTTCTTCAGCAATAGGAACTGTAGGATCCTGCCCCAATATTAATGATTTGTTTATGCCTGTGCAACACCATAGTTGAGAGAGAAGAAGGAAAGATTGATCAAGACTGAATTCTGGTTAGAGTACATTGTGGTCTAATGAAATGTATTCCTACAATTGCAATCTTCTTCATCAGTCCTGTTTTTGAATACAGAATGAGTTTAGAGAATGAAGGTACATGAATGGACTTCTCTGGATGTGCTTAGTCAGTGCTTGAACTTTACCTTGAGCCTTTCCAATGGAAGATTCTGTGAAAGAATAAAAATACTATGTAAAATAGACCTAATTGGAAGACAGAGCACACATAAGTGAGCTAAACTTCTGGACTATGTGCTCAGTTGAGGCCTTCAAAACACAGAAAAATGACTTAACTGGAGCTTGAGGGAAGATGGGCAATAGGAAGTCAGAGCTGTGCAGACACTTTGCAGCAAGCAGGGGTGAACTTCGAAGTTGAGGAGTGAGCTTTTATGTTCTGATTGCTCTTTATTATTTGTCATTTCTATTGGGTCTTCCCACTGGGTTGGTATTAGCTGTATAAAATACATCTTCATGAAGGTGTAGAAACGTGTCATGGGCTCCTTTTTGTTTTGCTTCCTAAAAAGCACTGCATGCTGGGCAAAGTAAGACAAAGTAGTGTGTGTTTACAAAACGCAGGGAGAGAATACAGTAACGGGATGATTATGAATTATTCTGTATGTAGTTTTAGCTTCTTAATAGAGAAACAGATCTTGAAACCAGTTTTGTTCATCAAGGTGATACCACACTGTTGTTTGTCTGGCAGTTTCAGTATACCCTAGATTGAAACAGAAATGGGTGTCTTTATAAAGTTAGCAATGTGCCATATTTAAGAATTAAGCCATGTCAGTTTGGTCTTCAGCTACTAAATTCAGCATCCCAAATGACTATTTCATGCTGCTTCAACAGGTATAATATTTTTAAGGATGGTGCTGGGGCTTTGTGATTTGCTTCAGATTTTTAACACATGGTGGTTGGGCAGTGGAAAAAACTCAGAGTTTTTAAACTGGCCTGATTTGGCCTTGCAGACATTGCTTCCTGTTCTGTTGTTCTTTATTACGTTAAGGAGCTCTTTAGTAGCTGATATCTTATCCCCAAGGACACACCTGTAATCAAGTCTCTTTCAGTCTTTTTGATAAAATAACCAGACTGATCTCTGTCTTACAATCAATCCATCGTGAGACACTGTCTCCTCTGGCTTCAAAACAAGTATTAGGATGCTTTTCATAGCATCTTGATTTCTGGGGTTATTTTTTCCCCCCAGCATCTTCCCTGAATGTGAACATGGGTTTTAATCATTCCAGTAAGTCTCTGTTCTGCAATATGCACTGCTGTTCTTATGTTTTGTACATCCTGGAAAGCATTATTGCTTTCAAATCAGTCTGGTAATTAGTGTGTTTTGTTACTAACCAGTATGACCCATTAATCCCTCTTGACTTCTTTCTTTACCAGAATCTCATTCCACAAGTACTCTCATCCTTTTTAGAAGCAGCACTCAGCACAAAGTTATACTAAAATACTTTTTGTGGGAGTGGATGTGTGCATGACAAAGCCCTCCACACTGCTGGACGTGACTGGCCTTCAGATCATCAGTTAGCACTTCTCCAGACACTTGTAGTTAATGTGTTTAGGTTTACCCCACATTATTGATATACATGATACTACCGGATACAGTTATCGTCCTTTGCCAGAGAACTCATGATGACAAAACTGTTTGATGACAGCCCCTGTTGTGGAGCAATCAACTTCCTACTGATTACTCTTAAGTGTTTTATCTTACTTTATAGTTTACAGTATCAACTAGGGAATTGATATTAGGGAATGATGGGCACCATTAAATCAAATCCCTTAAACCACTCAATATACCTCACTTCTGTCAAGGTCAGTTTAACAAGTGGGTGTCAACCCAGTCTTCCATAAACTCCTCTCCCATAGCCATCGCTCAGTTAGAGTTGGTCCCTTTTTTCCTTTTTGCCCGAGACTTAGCCTGGAGCTAACCAGCTTTTGTGAAGCTGAGTCATTTCACTTGCCTTACTTGGATCCTGGTATGATGTTATCTGTCATCAGAACTGTATTTAAATTAGTAGCAGGATGTCAAGCATGTCCCAGGGTGTTTTCAGTGTGTTCCTGTTATCCTTCCTGAGTTGCTCTTGATTGCAGCTGCAGTATGAAGTGCTTCATCTTTCTCAAGTGATACAAGTATATCCTCCTGCTTCTTCCAAAATGTAAATCAGAAATATTTATTGAACTTTTCTCCCATTATTCATAATTTTACCCTTCTTATGCAGTAATGGGCCTATGCCAATGGCAAAAATCTCATTATGCTTTAAAACAACTCTTTATCATACTTAGCCCTTCCTGCCATGGATTTTCCCTGGTGTCTTTCGATTCTTCTAACACTTACTCTACATTTTATAGTCTCTCATGTATATTGACTGCCCTCTGTTAATTTTTCAAATGTTTGGCTTTATTTTGAACTGCTCTTTTCAGTTTTTATCTGAAGCAGGATGGATTTTTAGTCTTCCAGTTTCCTGTTTCTTTCTGAGAGGAATGTTGGCTCCATGTTAACCGATCAGAGGTGGTAACGATAAAGCTTCTCAAATGGGAATAAAAAAAGACAATTGGGCACCAATGCAACTCTATGTGCAATTTGCCTATTGCATGTGATAGCCAAGTGTAATCTAACCACTAAAGTCTGATACTGGATAGTGCTTAGCATACTATTTTACAGCAAATCAACTTTTAAGAAACTTCTTTTTTTAATGTCACTTAAGGGAATTCATTTCAACTTTCATGGGATTTATTGGAAGCTTAATGTTACCTTTGAGACTCTCTGAACTCCCAGCCTAATTTCTTTTTTCCTAAATGCCATGAGTATATGTCTAAGTGCTGCTGATTTTCTATGAGAAACTGGCTCTGGTATCACTTTCAAAATGTTAACAACCCACCCTTGCAAATTGTTGCGTTTTGGAGTGGAACAGTCAATTTGATATCGCCTCAGCACATGGAGTGCAAAATGAGTGCAAGATGGAACAGGAGAATGCTCTAGGCTTGACACTGTGTTCTTCTCTTTTTCAGGGGTATATTTCTGGGGGATCTGGGGGACAAGATACTAGATATTGCAGAGGTCCGAAGTTATACCAGCTTGTGACCATTGGGAGTGCTCAACCTGATGTTATTCCTGAGTGAACTGGATTTTTATAAACACAGCGTTGTGGTTGTGCCCCCAAGTTCAGAGGAAATCTTGTCTGTTTACCTGCAGAGGGAAGCAGAACTGAAGACTTTTGCCTTCTATGAGCTCTTTTGTTGCTGTTACTGTACGACATGGACAGTGAAATTTAATCTCTGGCTCTCCTAGCCTGAAGGTTAAAAATAGTTCACCTGTCATGTAAGGGAAAGTTTTAATATTATTAGCTAGTACTTTGGGAAAACTTTGAGATAATGTAATGGGGGTGTCATGTAGGCGAACGTGTTGACTCTATAACCCGCATCTTATTTTTTCCTGCTTTTCCCCAGTGGCAGCTCTGTTAAGAGCCCATTAAATAATGGGGAAATCCATTTCTGCTGGCTGCAGTGATAAGAGGCAGGTGAAGCGCTTCCTAACTGGAAGCCACTTGTACATGTTTTACAATTAGCTAGCAAAATGTCCCCATGTGAGGTTTCTCTGATTATATAGATTTCGGATGTTGTGCTTTTACAGTTTCTCTTTTTAAGGTATTGCTTTTACTGCAGACTTAACAGGTTTATTTCTGGCTCCAGCAGAAAGCAATTACTGCAGCTACCAAAATATTGAGTATTGAACAAGAATGTTCAGCTTCAGGATTTCTGGAACAACATTTTTCCCCAGTGAAGTAGAATCTGGTGGTATTACACCAAGATGAATTTGATTTGGGATAGTTTTATTTTAAAATGAAACACCAAATGAGCAACAACAAATAAACCACTACACCCCCAAAGAAAGCCAACCCCAATGCCAAAAAATACCCAAGCCATGGTTTGAGGCTTAATGTATGTCAGGTTGAGGTTTTTGTATGGTGTGCAGGGTGGAGATTTTTTGGTGCGACTTGGGTTTTTTTTCTTGGTGTGGTTTGGGGGTGTTTTGTTGTGGTTTTCTGCTTTGGGGTTTGGGTTTGCTTTTTTTTAGATATTATTTTGGTAAAGCAGGTGTCTTCAATTTTATATATAATGGCTAGCTAAAGAGTTCTAGAGTCTAGTTCCCCTTAAACCAAAGGTGACATGAAATTTCAGCTAAGGATAGTGTTTTCTGTTCAGGTGTCCAGTTTGACTGAAATTGATGGCAAAGCTCCTGTTAGCCTCTCTTGGTGGTTTCAACTGCAGCATGTACTATGGTTACTTACAGGAATATAAACAGTGCAGCAAACACTGGGTGAATTCTCAAACCTTTTTGCAAACACCAACTTCTAAATGTGTGACTGAAGATCTCTTGTTTCTGTTTAGCTCATTTACCACAGGGTTCTCATGATTTGTGAGACACTGAAACTGGGCATGCCTATTTCAGCAGATACGCCTGAAAGAGCTAGCTGGTTTAATGACACTTTTTCTCAGTGCTAGGAGTGCCCAAATTCTGGCACTTCAACCTGTTACACAGGCTGACTCTGCCAACTGCAGGCACAGGGTGATCTGTGTGGTTTGTAGCCAACCGACAGCAGCAGAAGGAGCTCCAAGTACCAAAGCCTTGTAACAAGCTGCTTTCAGAAAGAGGTGGAACTGCTGCAAGCATCCATTGCTCCATCAAATGTGTCAGGCACATGGAAGTCTATTTGCAGCTGGTTTGAGCAAATAATTGAAACCTTTCCATGTATTTTTACTCAAAGCTGAGCTTTTGGAAAACTGATTGCTAAGTTTTTAATCCTTGGGTTTTGTTTGACTGCTGCGGGCCATAAGGATGCTGATAACACTAATAATTACAGGTTTTAATCCTAGTTCTGCTATGTACCTCTTTAGTGTGTTGGGAGAACTTGACCTCTCAGCCTGTTTTCTATCTGTAAAATGGAAATAATGATGCTACTCTGTTCAGCAGGGTTATTATAAGGGGAGCTGCCTGCATATGTATGAAAGGATGTTAGCTGAAAATGAAGCTCAAAAAGAAGTTTAGGTACGCTTATATGTCATGTACATAACCAGAAGAATTTGTGTTCTTAGCTTAAGAGTGGGAGTATGATAGCCATACAGGCTGGTAGCAGGAGGCTGGAAACGAGGCTAGACGCTTTTACAAAGTACACTATAAAATTCTCTTTTCTATTAGGTGGTAAAGCTGATGCTTTTATGTAGAGATCCTTGCCACGTCCCTGGTAGGAGACTACCTCTTCACATGTATCTTTGAGTGCATACCCACTAGGTAACTTCCTAAGCTAAACTGTTTTCTGCCATCATAAGCTTGGAGCTTATGATTTTGTGTTGGTTGGTTTTTACTAGTTTGGGGATTTTTTAAGAGATCCTATGTAAGTGAGCTGGAAATATCACCAGTAGCTGTGATTCAAATGCTGCTAATTACAGGGGCTTTTCAATAAAGGTAGTAAATAGAGATCATTCATGGGTCCTTAGAGGCCTCAAAATCATTCAGTATTCATGGTAAATATACGAGGGAGCTTCATAAGAGAATCGTTTTAAAACAAAGTCTGGTCAGCTCTTTAATAATTTACTGATAGTGATAGAAGGGAGAATATGTGATAACTAGCAAGATTGGCTTTCAAGTAGAAAGTAAATTAGTGTTAGAGGAGTGGGTTGTGTTATGGTTGTCTTTTTTTCCTAAAGAATCATAATTACTATTGAGAAACATTTGGTTATCGTTTCAGTTCTTGATTGCTTTACAAGCACTTACCAAGGCAAAGACACTTTATTTGATTATTTAGGAAGCTGCAAAGCCAAATTTATTCATGTGAAACTTATCTGAAATGGGAAGCTCTCAATGAGATTATAAAGTCCAGCCTCAAAATACAGGAATCTCTTATGGGCCTGTGTGCAGCATATGATGCCAGGCTGTATTCACTGGTCAGTATGAAGGGACACTCCTTGATTTTGGCCAGCTATATACACCTGTCCAGCTTCATTTTTAAAAGCTAAATTTAGAATACCAATAGGAATATATACACTCCTATATATAAAATTACAGGCTTACACAAAAATCAAGTCCTTGTTATAGGACATCTTGCATCTGCTGATGGTTGTGGTCATGGGAAACCCAGGTTACAGCCAGCAGAACATTAAGGAATTGAATAAAGGAAATGTGAGCAGTCTTTGCCTCCATTCTTCAGGCCTCTGCTCTGTTTAGGTTCAAGTGGCCAAACTGAGTTGGCCACTGAAACAGCAAGAACAGGGCGTTTTGGTGAATTTGTTGCTGTGAAAAGATTCAGGCCCTCAAATAGGAAATGTGGAAAATGTAGGGAGCTGCTGACCTGCCCCCTCGTGCTGGTCTTGAGGGTTCATCTGCAATGCTTGGTTGCGTTTGTCTAAACAGCTTCAGACTGGTGGGTGGTCAAAGAAGGAAGTTGAATTAATTAAATTGAAGTTTCATTAATTAGTAAAGGAAAAGGTATATGGGTGTTTAAGTTTCATAGTTTCCTACAGGCCCTTTGTTTCTAGCACCATACGAGGAAGAAATTGTTTCTTTGTTTACAAAGCTAATACAGCTCTGTGTGTGATACCGTGGTCCTGCCTCTTCTACCTACTGCTGCTAATGACGCAGTGTCGTAGCATTGAGGGAAAATATGGCCTTAATAAACCTGATGAATGCTTATGCCTTAGAAAGGTATTAGATGGTAATTTTTGAGGGGGGAAAAGTGAAGATGCAGTAATTGATTATTTTTTTTTATGGTACTCTGTTTTCCAAGCATTTGGTAAAGTTTATGCTCAGCTGTGGTGCTACAGTAAATTCCTAACAATTTCTTTTTCTCTCATGATATCAGCTTATAAATTTCTCTATAGATTTTAATAGATGATCTTCATGAGCAATCCATTAAAAAAGGGTGCTAGAACTGGAAATGTTTTCTGTGCAGTTTTCTGTAAACTTCTTTCACTCATAATTCATGGGCTTATTGCTGTGGCTGGTGTTCGGCATGCTGTGCAGGAGGAAAGGCTTACATCTCTGGTGTACATTTAGTTGCTTTCTTTATGTGGGCTCAAATCGCTCAGGTAGAACTCCTGAGAGTAAGAGAACAATTTATGGTTAACTGTGAGCTAATACACATCATCATAAATTTTAACATAACTGGTTTGCTTTCAAAGGATTTTCTACCATTCACTAATGTTCTAAGCCTATTTCTCCTCCTAGAGAATTTCTGCTGTTGATCAGTTCTGGGCTACCTCCATGTAGTGACAGAGACGCTGCTTGTATCTGCAAAAGAGAAGTGCAAAACCTGCTGTAGGCTCCCATGTGTGCTGAAGGGTTTTTGCTTTCCTATTCCCACAAACCGTGCTTTTGTACACTTGACAAAGTTGAAGCAGTTGAGCGTGCTCTTGGCTGACCTCCATTCTTCACTGATTAGCTTAAATGGCCTCTACTGATAGAGGTTTTTGTTTATTTTTTATCTGAGTTGGGGAGGTGTGAAATATGCCTTGTGCAATCTTAACTTTCAAATTAGGATTCTGCAGTTTCTTGAAGGGAAGAGTGAGGCAGTGAAAGAACTGGCTGTGATTTGTCAAACTGAATTTGATGTATTGGGGTGGAAGAAATGACTTTCAGATATGCCAGCTAGAGTTAAACTTGCCATAGCTGTTGAGCCTTCCTTTTACCCCTAAAAACCAAGGGAAATTAGGAGGAAAAAATACTACAGAAGTAGAATTTGTACCAAGATAACTGGAAATATATATGTACACTGAAGGTTACTAATTACTTTAGTAGTCTCAAATTAAACAGATTTGCCTCGCTGAGTTTGGTGGGATGCAGTAAGTCAAGTATTCTTATGATCTTGCTTCATATTTCAGCTTGATCTTCTCTTGCTTCTAAATAAGCTTTGGCTGCAAAAGCACACAATAATGTTCTTACTAACTGATTACTTGGCTTGTAAGGAGGAGCTATTTGATTGGCTTTATTGGTGCAGCAGGGTGTGATTTAGAACTGCTAAAGTGAATGCTCGGTAAAATGGCATATAGGAGGTGGTGTTGGTTATGCTGCCCTGTCACAAGCTGACAGTCCTCACTGTTTAATTATTAATCACATCTATTACATTAGTTTGTGATGGTCCCATTGCTCTAGGCACTGTATACACAAGTGCTGTGTGCCTGAAAGGTTTCCATTCCCAGGGCAAGTATGGGATGAGGGGCAACTGGCATTGTGGCTTGGTTTAACCCAGCCTGTCTCCCCATGCCTATCTTGGATGTCATTAGGAGGCTGAAACTCCAGGGTTCAATGTGCAGTTGGTGGAGAGATGCTCTTGGAACAAATTAGTTTGGTCCAAGACCAGGATCATCCCCCGTGGGTGCTTTCACTTTTGCCACCCACTCTCCATTAAGTACAGGGGAACAAGGCTCCTATTTTTGTGGCTTGAAGGGATGAGCCTTGGTGAAAGTGAACTATAAATTGGCAGTAAGTAGCATAGGATTTCCCTTATTTTTAATGGAAAAGAAGGGGAGGGGGGAGAGGAGACAGAAGAAAGCATATTGAAATGGAGGAGCAAAGGAAGAGAGAAATTAAGGTAAAGGAACATGGTTGGGGAAAAAAAAAAAGTTGAAATTCTAGAAAGGGCTTCAACTGGGGTGGGGGGCTGGGGTGGTGGTGTTTCTGTTTTCTGAGGCACTTCTACTGGCTTCTCTCCTCTTTGTGAACTGTGTATTTATGGTCTCCAACAGCTGAGTATCTGAGCATGGTTTATTCTTTCCATTATATTATAAGCAGAACACACCTTAGTAGAGGGATGACTTCTTCCCATATTTAGACATGAAGCTGAAGCACAAGGTCTGTGTTGAGTTTCTGATTTCTTCAAAGAAAAAGATTAATGACAAAAGATAAATACTGTGCTATGTGGAAGGGAAAGAGAGACTTCAATCCACAGGTGCTAATGCAGTCACCCTTGCTTTGTCACTTTCTTCTGTTCCAGCAAAGTGTGCTTTGTCATTACACTTAGTGATGGGGGAAAGCTCCCAAAAGCTGGAAAGCTGTATTTGAAATTCCATGTGCATCTGTTTGTGTGTGATTGTTTTCGTAGAATCACAGAATCCCAGCCTGGTTTGTGTTGGAAGGGACCTTAAAGCTCATCCAGCTCCAACCCCTGCCACGGGCAGGGACACCTTCCACTGGAGCAGTTGCTCCAAGCCCCTGTGTC
>JANRGW010028843.1:0-14698 GCA_024733675.1 Psilopsiagon aymara
CCACTGTCCATGTCACCAACAAAGATGTTGAACAAGACTGGTCCCAACGCCCGTCCCTGAGGGGCACCACTTGATACTCGTCTCCAGCTGGACATTGAGCCATTGAGCAGAACTGTTTGTGTGCGGCCTTCCAGCCAGTTCTTTATCCACCAAGTGGTCCACCTATCAAATTGATGTCTCTCCAATTTAGAGACAAGCATGTCTTGTGGGACAGCGTCGAATGCTTTGCACAAGTCCAGGTAGATGACATCAACTGCTCTACCCCTGTCCATCAGTTCCATAGCAACATCATAGAAGGCCACCAGATTGGTCAGACAGGATTTTCCCTTAGTGAAGCCATGCTGGCTGTCATCAACTGCCTTGTTATTTTTCATGTGCCTCAGCATGCCTTGCAGGAGAATCTGCTCCAAGATTTTGCCAGGCACAGAGGTGAGACTGACTGCTCTGTAATTCCCCGGCTCATCCATTTTCCCCTTCTTGAAAATGGGGGTTACATTTCCCTTTTTCCAGTCATCGGGAACTTCACCTGACTGCCATGATTTTACAAATATGATGGACAGTGGCTTAGCAACTTCATTTGCCAGCTCCTTCAAGACCCATGGATGGATTTTATCAGGTCCCATGGATTTGTGTGCGTTCAGGTTCATGAGATGGTTACAATAATCTTGAAAGAAGGTGCCTCAGACCAGACCATGAGGTACATGAAGAATTTCTGAAAAGGAGACATACTGAGTGCAGGTATTCCTTCATTTATTATCCTCAGGCCTGTGGGGAAATAAAGCATTTTAATTGTGCCTGAAAATTTGTTTGCCAATTGCTGATTCTGAAGGATAGCTCTAGGAATTATTTGTTATAGGCTTCTTGGTGAACTACTGTGTGTACTGACACATCAGAAATGCGCAGAGGTCTTCTGCTTCTCAAAGGAGAATGCAGTTAGTTGCTGATATCCTCTAAAACCTAAAATCTGATGCAAAGCTGTTGCAATATTCAGAACTGGAATCTATGAGAAACATAATATGGCAAGAAGTAAACAGCACAGGTGTCCTGGGTTCAGCAGTAGCAGTCATATTTCTCCTTCTTAGCAGCTGGTGCAGTGCTGTATTTTTGACTTTCAGCCTGGGAACAGCGCTGATAACACTGATGTTTTTAGTTGTGGCAAAGTAATATTTACTCTGGCCAAGGGCTTTTGGAGCCTCATGCTCTGCCAAGGAAGAGGAGAAGCCGGGAGAAAGCAGAGAGAGGACACCTGACCCAAACTAACCAAAGGAGTATTCCATACCACAGCATGTCATGCCCACTGTATAAACTGGGGTCAGTTACCCTGAAGGTACAGATTGCTGCTCAGGTTTGGCTGGATATCAGTCGGTGAGTGGTGAGTGGTTATACTCCCTTCCTTCGTTATTTCCGTTATCATTAGTAGTATTGGTGGTAGCAGCAGTGGTTTGGGTTATACCTTAGTTACTGGACTGTTCTTATCTCAACCCATGGGAGTTACATTCTTTCAATTCTCTTCCCCATCCCTCCAGGATCAGAGGGGAAGAAGAATAGGGGGGAGTGGGGGAGAGGGTGCATGGTTCTGAGTTACTTGGGCTTAAATTACAACAGTTCTTTGTGGCGCCCAGCATGTGTCATGGAGAGTGGAGATAACAACAGATCTGACCAGAGTGTGTCTAATCACATTTGTGACATGCGTTTATTATTTCGATTAATAGTCACTTGTCACAATGCTGATTTATTGGCTTTCAAAGTTGTTGCTCTTGGACTCACAGTTTCAGCATATTGTACCTTACTTACGGCAGGTATTTGCTGTTTTAGTGTTTATCGGCTGGGAGGCCTGGGCTAAGGTTCTTGTTTCATTTACTTTATGGTAATGATTTGTAATACTATAGACTCATTGATCATAAAACTGGTCTGGCTTGCATTCCCAGTGTGGTCACCACCTCTATACTATGGGAGACATACAATGGAATTTTCTAGCAATTACATATCTTTCTTTTTCCTTTCCTTTGGGGGGTTAAACGTATGGAGAAGATATTCCCTCACACCTTCTGTTCCCCCACCAGGCTATTTACAGTGGGAACAGATCCTGAATATCCTTTCAATGCCCTTGAAAGCATGCTGCTCCTCTTGCTGGAAGCAGCTTGTTGCTGTATATGCTGTCTATGTTTTTCTTACGACGTGACTATCCTGAGAACAACCGATCTTGCCTGATCATGGAAGCTAAGCAGGGTTTGGCTTGGGTCTTGCCTAGGGTTAAATGATAATATAGGAGGACCACCAAGAGATTTTCCCCGAGGCCCAACGGTCATGAGTGGCAGGGTGTGTGAGACAGTATGGGCAAGTATCTAGCCCACTGGCCCCTCCAGTGCTTTGAAAGCATCAGAGATGGAACGCAGTTATATGGAGTCCTCTACAAGAAGTTGCAGAAACTGCTGAAGGAGAGGATGAATCAAGTCAGTTTGCCAAGGTGAAAGCTATCCAGCTGGCCTTGGACATTCCTGAATGAGAAAAGTGGCCAGTACTTTCTCTCTATACTGACTCATGAATAGTGAGAAATGCCCTGTGGGGGTGGTTACAGCAATGGAAGCAGAGCAACTGGCAATGCAGAGGGAAACCCATCCACTCCGCAGTATGTAGACTGGGAGCAGTTACCCAAAAGGGGTGGATCACTGCTCGGGTTGGGCTGGGTATTGGTCAGCGGGTGGTGAGCGGTTGTATTCTCTTCCCTTCTTATTTCCCTTATCATTATTATTATTGGTGGTAGCAGCAGTGGTTTGTGTTATACCTTAGTTACTGGACTGTTCTTATCTCAACCCGTGGGAGTTACATTCTTTTGATCCTCCTCCCCATCCCTCAGGGAGTGGAGGGAGAAAGGAGGGGAGTGAGCAAATGGCTGTGTGGTTCTGAGCTGCCTGGGCTTAAACCACGACAACAGGGCATGTCTCTGAGTGAGGCTGTAAGAACTTATTCTTTGGGGATCAGCATGCTTTGTTATCCACAACAATCATATTAAACTGTGGATTCACGTAAGAGTAATCCCCAGGAGCAGGGTTGTGAAGCCAGCTTTAGAGCTGCTGTGTGATGAAGCAGGAAAAAGCATCCTGGCCCTTCAACACTAATTCTAGGTAGCTGAAATTCTTATGTGAATCTTTTGCAAGACTTTGTAAACACAGACTGGAAATAAGGAAGTGTGCACCTATGTCTGACAAGAACTGTTTAATGAGGAACTGGTGAAATGCTAAATAAATATATTTTTTCAGAAGATGAAATATGTATCTGTTTTCTTCACATGAAAACATGGTAGTATTTTGTAACAGCAGAAAAGGCAGATGCTTGCTCTCAGTTATCTGATGGGCAGAAGTATAATGCTTTTTTAAGACAAAAAAGGTCTCTGTGCATACAGAAGATGGCAGAAAACCTGTATGGATCAAAGAGTTGCCTTGTTTATGTGACACGTCTAAGAAGCTCTCCACCAGCCATGTGTGAGAGTGTGTGCAGGTACTTTAACAACTGTAGCTCAAGGCAGAGCAAGAACATTTTTGCTGCTGGTGAATATGGCAGTGTCATGGAGTCATAGGATTGGAGAATCAGAGAATCAAATAATGGTTTGGGCTTGAAGAGATCTTTAAACTCATCTAGTTCCAGTGCCCCACCATGGGCAGGGACACCTTCCACTAGATCAGGCTGCTCCAAGCCCCATCCAACTTGGCCTTGAACATTTTCAGTGATGGGGCATCCACAGCTTCTATTGTCAACCTGTTCAAGTGTCTCACCACCTTCATAGTGAAGATTTTTTCTTAATATCTAATCTAAATCTACCCTCTTTCAGTCTAAAGGCATTCCCCTTGCCTTTTCACTACAGGCCCTTGTAAAAAGTTCCTCTCCAGGTCTTTTGTAGCCGCCCTTTAGGCACTGGAGCTGTTCTAAGGTCTCCCCAGAGCCTTCCCTTCTCCAGGATGAACAAGCCCAACTCTGTCAGCCTATGGACAGGAGAGGTCCTGCCAGTCCTGAGGAAGAGAGGGTCTGCTCCTAGCCCACTTCTGTTGGCTGATGATGAAAGCACAGGCTCATGACAATCTCTCTTCCCCCCAGTCTTTCTTAAATCTAACTGCATCATGTGTAGCGAAGGAGCAGGGCTTGTAGTCCATAGTCAAGAGGGACGCAATGCAAAGAGCTGAAGCAGAGTGTGGCAGGGCTTCTTCTGCATGTCCATCCTGGAGCATCTGCCCATGTTCATGCTGGTACCCGGGCCACCTGAGCAATAATAAGCTGCGTGCTGTGTTGCCAGAATGGTCCTGGGTTTTTTCTGCTTGAGCTGAGATGCTGTGGGAATGGCAAACTTAAGTCTCAGTTTTTCTTTTGGAACTGTCTTTCCTACCGCAGTGCTCACCCTGTGTGCCATGCACCACTGAACAAGGAGGATAGTTTGGATCAGGAAATAATGTCACTAAAACCCTATGTCTAAAACTTTCTTGATGGAGCTGGGTGGAGAGAGACATTGCCCAGCTAGGCACTGTAGATGGAGCAGGTACAGGCGACCACAGCATGGCATGAAAGGCAGCTTCTCTGAACAGTGGGCTCCTCACATATGCTGTTTTCAGTGTACTTGCTTGCCTACAAAGGACTCGTAGCCCTGAGGTTTTAACTAAAAAAAGAAAAATCAAGCTCTATAGGACTCTAAGCTCCATCAGAAAGTTTATGAGTATTGTGCATCTTCTAATCGGCATCTTTCAACCTGCCCTCTCTGCTGAAGTCTCAGCAGCATCAAAGCTGCTATGAAGAGAGCTCCCACATTTCCTGCTGAAATGTTGTGGAGAAAAAAGTTTTAGAAGGAAATGCCTGAATACAGAAAAAGAAATATTTTTTCAAGATGATAGAATTGAAATGGTCTGCATTGCATCAGCTGAGCATTAATCTGCTTTTGAATTGCTTGAATTATGGCATATGCAGTCCAGCGAAGGAGCATACCTTACAGAGCACCATGGAATAGTGAGGTTTTTTAACTATAAATATCATGAAATACTGCAGTGGTTTCAAGAAAATGCAGATCAGTATTCAGCAAAGTAAAAACTAAGTACCTCAAAATCTCTGTATTAAACCCATCCAGAAATAGGACATTTCCTTTTGCCCTGTTCAATACAAAATCAAATATCAACATGTATTTGGGCCATAGAGTCTCACTTTTAACATCTCCAATGATGATTAATAAGATAAAATATTTGATTTCACTGGAAATCAAACCAGATTTTACTGTGACAAAATATACAGTACAGCTTCAGTCTGACTGATTACTTAGCCCAAGTAATCACTTACTGACACCTTTTCTGTCTATAGCACACTGTGGGAGAGCCCACAGCAGTTCTGTGAGGGCACAGGCGGAAGCTTCTGTGGGGCATTTGGTACCAAACCTGGCCATCATTCCGTGCAGTGGTTCTGGGCACAAATCTCAGACCCAGGAGCAGGGTCCAGTAGTCTGATTAGCTGTGAAATGGATTTTATAAACTGATGAACAGAGTGGTATAACCAGTTGTCTGAAAGAGCAGGTAAGTGTATCTGGTGATGAAAAGGCTCTTGCAGGCCTGTATAACTGTATTCCTGTTTCATTCATCTTCCTGGCATCATTCTCAATGCAGGGCTCCTATTCTGAGAAGCTTTCAGGTCGCCTCAGTAGGGACGTAGCTCAAGGAGTGTTCTCAAGGGCCATAGCTCCCTAAGATTCCATGCAATTATATTGGTTCATGCAGGTTACTTTTTTCCTGTTACATGGGCTATCTCCCTTCTCTCTGTAAGTTTATCCCGTTTTAATTTTTGTCCTAAACCAGCATAAGCCCTTTTCCTAAACAGATAATTTGTTCATTTTCCACCAAATTAGGATACAATTTCTTTACCTTCATCTACACCAGGTTCCAGGACAATTACTAGTAAACCACTCCACTGCACATACCATATCTGGCTCCCATGCAGGACACATGGGTGTTACAGAATTAGACAAAAGAAAGTAAACCGGGGCAGTTTAGCTGATAGTGCTCTTTCCTTGTAAGGTTATAGAACATAGCAATGTGTCCTAATGAGACAACTATCTCCTTTATCAAGGGAAAGCTATTTCTAATCTATTCTTTTAATTGACTTGCATTAACTCCTTACACTGAGCAGTGACTGTTGAATCATCTCAAAACGCTCATCTTCTCTGACTTCATGCAAAAAAATCTGTTGAGAATATCTATTTTTGTATGCAAAACAAAAAACGTGGATTTTGACTTTAGTTCTGACATGAGTCACTGTAGCATAATAGGAAATTAAAGGAAAATGAGGAAGAGTCAGCCCTTTTTAATTTGCCAGCGCTCTTGCTCTCTCTGTAAAGTTCTGACTGTGGCTGAGATGTAGAAGAAATAAAGTTGACTAAGGGTCCCAAAAGAGTCCAACCAAAATGTGTAGTATCTTCTAATTTTTGTCACTTACACTACCCTGATTTTGCTGTATGAGGTGCTATTTATCACTCCTTTTAAAGAAAATGGTGAATACATGAGAATCTCTGTAAGCTGAAGTCTACTTGATCTTTCCATGAAGGAATGGAGGGAGAGAATAGAAAAGGGGGGATACTTTCTCTCCATTTCTGTGGGGCTTTTACGAAGGTCAACCTTTGACCGAAGAAACTGTGTTCAAAGGAAGAAACACACCACTCCTGCTCTGTCCGTTAATGCCTTACAGAGAATGTTCCCCAAGATGTTAGTGCCACCTGAGAAGAGGAAGGCTCCCTTAATCACGTATGTTGGGTTACAAAACAATGATGACAGGTCATAAGGCATGGTCTGTCTCCCTTTAGGGTGTGGGCATATTCTTCTTCTTTAATGAAAGTTTCAGGCATCAAAATACTTCCAAGAAGAAGAGTGCCTCACTGAGCTCCCTCTGGGACAGATTGTTCTGCATTACCACTCTGAGCTGAGCCTTGAAGTTGTATTTTAGCCCTGTGTGGTCAAGAGTTTTTGTCTGCATAAATTTAATCTTGAGTTCAACTGATTTGAAGGTAGAGAGATCCCGGAGAATTTACCTTGCAACTTACAACAGAGCAATTAGTGTTACAAAAGGTGGGTGCATAAATTCAGTCCCCTAGATAGCAAGTGCATATTAGCTGCATGGTTATGAATTAGGCATGTTATATATATATATATTGAAAGCCTTTCCCCCTGGACAGTCACCAAATGTAAGAGCAATCTGTTTTCTGTGAAATGCTCGGATCAAACAGCCAAAGTCAAAGTAGGATATCTCTCTGTCATTTACTGTCCAGGAAGCCATTGCATCTGATCTGACACTGGTTATTTTCAGATATCTTTTAACAATAAAAGTAGACCCTTTTAAGAATGATGTGAGGTTGCAGTGTATGCCAGTAAGCAGAACATCAGGGTACTGCACTAAGCAATCTGTTCTCTGCAGAGCAGTAGTATGTAATCATCATAAGAGCTCAAATTCATTGACTTTCAATAGGGCTCAGGTTTCCTAAACCACTAAAGCAAGACACAGTTTTGGTGAGCCTCTCACACCAGACCCCTCTTCAACGGGCTTCTATGCATCATTTTTGTGAGGCTATCTATGCTGGAACACAGGTCACAGCCTTTCTCATGCTGCAAGACATGAAGCACCTTCCTGGTGACCTGGAGAAATCCCTTCCTACACACCTGGAAGTAATTCCCTTCCTCTGCCTTAAGCCGCTCAGCACACTTTAGTGAGAGATATTTGGAAACGTTACCTGCATGTGGGTTGGCCCCCATGCCTCTTTTCTGGGATGCAGTGCACAGGATGTTTGCTCATCATCCGACAGCAAGTAGGACAGAGTAATCATGTGCCATGGTTTCCCAAGCTACCTGCACTCAGCTGTGTGTTCTTTATAACCATAAGGATTCCAAGAAATACGAGATGCAGCTTTATCGTAGGCCTTTAAACAAGTAGCTGGGATCTGCATCATGCTATGAGATCTGTTATATGTGTTGTGTGCCCTGGAGTGAGATGCGTGTGCAACATGGAGCAAAAAGCATCTGCAGGGAGCAGTCCCTAAAGAACACGGATGTCTCAGCTGCCCACATACTTAGCTCACTCAAAAGAGAGCCAGGGAGGGAACTAATATACATTTAGAGGGAACAATCAGGACTGAGGAAGCCTCAGCTGTGGACTGACACACTGCAATAATATAATGTATATGCTGAAACACCAAATTATTTATCTTTCTATGTGGATATACAGCTCTATTTACACCTACAAAACATTGCATTACAAGACTTGCAATGATAACAGAAAATTTTCAGGCAAAATGAAATATAAGCAAAGCCTTTTCTCAGTATTCCAATCACTCAGGTTACAGAAAATATTGCATATTTTTCCTAGAAAAGAATTCTGTACAGATAGAGGGGAATGGTGCTTTGCAATGATAATGAGACCAGTAGTTCAGTCCCTAAGGGTCTGAAATGTTCATATGCTTTTAGAGTACAATGATCACAGAAGAGTCATAAAGTCTCCTAAATCTCTATATCCCAGTCAAGTTCATGTCTCTGTTTCTTGGTAAATGTAGAACAACTTGCTAAAAACCTCCTTCTGATATCAGAACTCCTAGGATTCTCCAGCCAATACCACACCACATTTTTGCCTGAAGGAAAGCTGCAAACAGACGTTTCCATCAGCTATAAATGTATAACCTACACACTTTTGGGAATCTGCAGCTATCTTTTCTAGATTTGACACCTGTTACAGAAATCTCAAAGAATCACAGGATGGTTGAGGTAGTCAAGACCTCCAGATGAGTCTGGAGGTCGTCTGTCCAACCTCCCTGCTAAAGCAGGGTCACCTAAAACTGTTTGCTTCTGAATATCTCTGAGGATGGAGACTGCATAGCCTCCCTGGGCAACCTGGGCCAGTGCTTGGTCACATGCAATAAAAAAGTGTTTCCTGATGCTCAAGAGGGAATCTCAAGTGTTTCATCTTAGATGCTGCTATCCGGTGTTTCACTTCCAAACCCATCCTGAGCATAGCCTGATTTGAGAGCTTTATATCCTAGCTACAGGGGAAAATAACAGATTCCTTGATAGCACTGTCTCTCCTGCTGATGAGAAGGTTGGCTGTTTTATTGTTAGCACAATGTTGTTAACTCACAGGGCTGAAAAGATTCTATTGCTGTAGCATCTATCTTATGCACTCACATGGTCTATAGTGAAGGTATCAGGATAGCTCAAATTTTTACTGTTCTAAACTTCAAAACGTTTCTATAAATATGGAAAGGTTGTTATCTTTATTTAGTAGCTGGGGAAGCCAGAGACAAAAGAAGGTAAGAAATCTGTTAAGGGGCACCCAAATGGGTAAGTGCAGCAGAGAAAGGTGTTGGCCCCCCCAAGACTTCCCTGCAGTCCTTGAGCACAGGGAGTGTATGGCTCTTCTCCTCACCCAACAGTGATGATGTTCTTCACCAAATAGAGACCTTATATTGTGCTGGCTGGACAAAAACATTCCCTGATGTATCTCATCTACTGTCACCAACGATGTATGTCATCTATCATTTACTGAGGACATACCTCAGACGAGCCCGGTTCACAGACAGAAGTACTTATTTTATTAGGATAATATTTCATTCTGAGTTTGAATGTGAAAACAAAATGTTGGTGATATTTACTTTTTATATCCAGAATATTTGATCCAACATTCAAAGTTTTTCTGTTTTTATTTGCATACGTTTTATGGTTGTATAAAGAGACAAAACTAAATACTGATCCATAAATAAATCTTTTCCATCAGGTCAATTTCAGACTGGAGGAACCGAGATGAAATCTTCTGTGCTGTTCATTCAAATACAACAAGTAGTAGCTATTGGTACAGCAGAAAATTACAACTAGACTTTAATCATGTCAAACTACTATTGCTTTTGCTAACTAAAATCTTACAATATCAGCTTTTCTCCTGAAACTGCCTGCATGGAAGCAGAAAATGCATAAGGGAATGTAACAGACTCCCTCTGACTTAAGATCAGACAACAGGCTATAGCCGCAGCAAGCATTAAATAAGTTGGGATTTTTTAGACAAGAACATTCTTCCTATCAGCCTCCATTTCTACATTATAAGAGAAAATGATGGTGCCAGCAGTAACCTTCCTATTTCTAATTCCTAAAAATAATGTTAGCCAAACTTTACTGCCTATTTGTCACCCCTAACCAGACAGCTCTCCATGGAAATGAGCAAGATTAAGAGGATTTTGTTGTGTTTTCTTTTCTTGGCGCTTGCAGGCTAGCTAATGTTTTTGCTGGGAATATGAGGCAAGTCAATTGTTTTCCTAACTTCAGGTTTCGTAGCCCAGCAGCTAGGCACTGATTTTCAGTAAAACTTCTTTTTGGTCTAGATTTGTTTAATGCTAGTTCTTTTCCTGGAGATGTGCCTTTCTGTCAGGATCAGTTTCGCTTTTGCACATTGGCACTGAGGTTCTCCTGGCAGATGCACCCTGAAAGGTTGTCTGAATGAGATCTGTAGGTTGCACCATTTTTACCGAGCCTTTAGAAACAGCCTGCTGACATTCATAAATGGATGTTTTAAAATAAATATTTTCCTCCTTGGAAACTAACTTTTCTTTAGTTAAAGATATACCTAAAAATAAGCATGCATTATTTAAGACACTTTTCAGCATTAACTTTGTTTTATCCACTGGAAAGTACAGTGTCAGTAATATACAAAAAGATATTGTTGTATCTTTAGGCTTTTGCCACAGGTATAGCATTCATAGATCTAATCATGAATGGATGTTATTCCTTGTGCTGCCTCCGAGTCCTTCCTGCAGCTCCCCATTCTTCAGTATGCTAGGACGACATTTCTCCATCTCAAATAGCCACAATTATGTATTAGCTCTCACTTTCTTTTTCCCCTCTTACCTTTGATTGTCTCTCCACCTCACACCTATCAACATTATTTTAGTGTCAATTATGTTTATAGTTCTACATCTAACCTACTCAGAAAACTTTCTCCCTTGAATTCAAACACCCTCTTTTGTTTTCTCTACTGTGGAGATTTTTTTTTATTATTTATTTTTTTTTTTTTAATGGGACAGCATCCTGCCACCTTCTCCCCTGAATGTTTTGACTAAATTTCTTTCTCTTGGAGACCTTTACTATAAATTCATTTCAAGCATGGTTTTAAAGACAAAGTGGTATAGATGTGAAGGATAATATAAACTAGAAGCTGAAGAAGTAGCATATATTTTGTCTCACAGGAGGACAGTAAGCATTCAGAACTAAGTATATGCTTCAGAACTAAGTATATGCTGAGCACACAAGGGTTTTGGTTTTTTTTTTTTTTTTTCTTTTCTTTAAAAGGAAAGTCATTATCTGCAGGCATGAGCAGGCATTCCTGCATTTGCAGTGGGAAATACCACTGATATGTAACTATTCTCTGGGAGAAAAGATTAAGGACCTGCTACTCATGTACCCTAGCTCCAGCAGCACTGTGCTTACTGAACAGATGCAATATTATCTATGCACATAAAGAAGTCTATATACCAAGGGAGTCTATATACCAACACAAAGAGATATCAAGTATAGGTATTGGTATGTAGGCACTTCAGAGACCTGATAGAAGGAAGATCAACTTGTAATATTGAATTAAGAGTATATAAATTATACAAGAGAATAATAATTTAAGAATGAATCATTCCAGCAGGGGGGAGTGTTATAAATTCAGAATGAATTCTGGAAGGAAACAAATGAATTTGATCAGCGCACAACATTCTTTATCAATGCATCCCTGGTGATTGCACAAGTTCCTCAGCAGCTGCAACTTCAGACAGACTAGTAAGCCTTCCTATCATCACCCAGGGCAGAGACCACCTGGGCTATGATTGTTAAGGGAGCTATTACAGAATCCAAAAAGACAGAAAACATATTAATTAAAGACAGGCCTCATTCCTTCTGGCTTCCTTCTGCACATTCATGCCTGATGAGACATTACATTTTTGGACATCATGTATTTTTTAAACCTTCTATCTCTTGGAGCAGCTGGTTAGAAAACTCACAGAGAAGAATGATTTCATGTAATCTGCATAGGATCAGCTCATAGGTCCTAGTCTGAAGCAGTATTAAAAAACTATTGCTGACTGCAATATACTTATATCCAGCAGCCATGTAGAACTGCAAGAAGGGCCCAAAAAGACACGGTCAAAACTCCTAGCCCTACACTCTGGCATCTCTTGGCCTCAAAATCAGGAACCGTATAAAAATTAGAAAATTTCTTCAAAGGAAATGGAAAAGTCCTGGTAAGAAAATAAAACGTTTTTAGGTAGCAGGGAGGTTGCATAAAAGCACTAGATTAGAATCTCATAACAAATATATTCCTATCCACATGAAGTTTAAAAGGTCAAGAGAGACTATGCAGTCATGCAGCAGAGCAAAGGCATTTCTGTGAGTAAGAAGCTGCCCCTCAAAATGTGGAAGCAATCTCCAAACAACAAAACTGGGAAAATAATATACTCTGGCATGCTGAATGTAAAATTATAGCAAGACAGTTCAGAATGAGTTCAAGGAACAGCAAGTTTAAGACATGAATGTTAGTAGTAAATTTTTTCCAGCCTTATCAGAAATGGCCCATCTATTAGAAATCTTGTAGAACAGAAACATAGTTGAGTTGCAAAGGATTACTCAAGGAAGCTAAAGAGGCAGCAGAAAAGCTGTGTGCAATGTTTGCATCAGCAGCCAGTATGGCAAAGCCTGAGTCTGGTCTTACCCCTTTCAGCCTATCTTTGCAGGAAACAGAACAGGGAAACCGTCTCAGAACTGTCAGCAAAAGGCATTTTAGGACAATTTAAAAGAATAATCAATAGATCATTGTCAATGATGATAGCATTTGCCCAGTGGGTCTTACATAATTCAGATTTGAAACAGTCATGCTCTCAGCTGCAGTGTATAACCTATTACTCAAATTGGCCTCAGTACAAAAGGAAAGGAAGAGAGCAATGCTAGTTTTTAATAAGGACTTCTGAGGAATCTGAGAAATTACAGGCTAGGAAATCATACTTTTGTACTGGGCAGATTAGTAGAAACTATAATAAATAACTAGCAGTACACGTGAATTAATATGATTTAATAGGGGACAATTAACATAGGTTTTGCAGTGAAGGAATAATGAGTCTCGAACCTGTTTCAGCACATGGAAGACTCATTAAACATTGGCTTATCACTGAGCTAGTTTATTTACTGGACTCAGATTTCAGAAAGGTTTTTGAGAACATGCCTTTCAGAAAGCTCTTAGAGAAGGTAGGCGGCTACGGGGCAAAAGGAAAGGCCCTCTGCGAGAGTATTAGCTAGCTAAAGGATAGGAAAGAGGACAGGCAGAAATGGTCAGGCTTGAAAGGGCTGTGATGGGACATGTACTGCTAGGTATATTCATACCTGAGACAGACAAGATGTTACATAAGGTGATTGTAAAGCGTAAGAACATGTAAGTTTTCTGAATTTACAAAATTGTTTAGGATAGTTAAAAATAAAAATTATCATAAAGGGCTTCAGTATTGTTTTGAGCTGAACAGCTGTTGACAACTGTAAATAATTGCGCTTGAGAATAATAATCCTGACATTAACTATTACTTAATCAAAAGATGGATCTTAGATTTATTGTGGATTATTTTATGAAAATATCATCTCATTACTCACTATAATTCAAAATGAAAACAGATGATTAAGTACTATCAGGCAAGGAGCAGAAAGGCAGCTTTTAAATCTTGCTATAATAACACAGAAAGTCAATCAAATTCCCGCGTTCTGGATATTGGCTGCCTCAACTTAAAGATACAGAAAAGACACAAACAAGAGCAAGGAGAATAATCAGAGGAACAGCACGGCTTTAAAGGGAGATGAACTCAAACCACAGCATACCAGATGTTATTCAGCAAAAAGTTCAGATCAAAGCAAGTTCAGCTTTCTGAAACTACACATCAAAAAGGCTCATTACCAAAAATGTTTTAGATACCGAAGTATAAATAAGTGTGAGAGCAGATTAGATGAAAATAGAAAAAAAGTCCATTAATCCTTCACAATATAAAGATGCAGGTGCTGTGTCTTGCTCAGGAAGCCTCTACTCTGCAGCTTTCTGTAAATGAAGGTAACTAAAGAAATATTACTTGTCTTCTTTTATTCAGTAAATAACTAGTACTTAGGACAAAGGTAGACACTCATGAAGCAAGTTCAGGTGTTTTAAGGTGCGCAGAGAATCAAACTGTGGAGGACACATCTCAGAAAAAGTTCTGACAGGGTTTTCTATCATGAAAACTGGTAACTCCAACTGAGACCCATGCAACATTTCTGGGAGCAAGAGCTACTCAATAGGTCTAACGCTGCCTGGCTGTCAAGCGACTTCAATGTTGTTATTCCAGGTGTCCAGTGAAAAGTTATTTAGGGGTGTTTTTACACATAGAATAATAGAATAGTTAGGATTGGAAAGGACCTAAAGGTCATCTAATTCCAACACACCTGCCATGGGCAGGGACACCTCACGCTAAACCATATCACCAAGGCTCTGTTCAAACTGGCCTTGAACACCACCAGAGATGGAGCATTCACAACTTCCCTGGGCAACCCATTCCAGTGCCTCACTACCTTTACAGTAAGGAATTTCCTTATATCCAATCTAAACTTCCCCTGTTTAAGTTTGAACCCATTACCCCTTGTCCTATCACTACAGTCCCTAA
>JANRGW010028844.1:0-14097 GCA_024733675.1 Psilopsiagon aymara
CAAGTGAAAAACACAGTGCTGCACCAGCTACCAAGAAGGGGAAAAATGACTGCTACTGCTGAACCCAGGACAGCTTGGTTGGCATCTTCATCTGCTGACATTACACAATTGAGTATTTTGAGTATTTCAATATTTGGTGAGTCAGCTTCAGTCTTTCCCACCACCAGCTTCGTTAAGAATACAATCCTGCAGATGTTTCCAGGGCTCCTGCCTTCCCTTCAAGCCGTCTTCTCAGTAATGATGAAAATGCTTTTTCCTCAGTGTAGCCACTCTACCTCCAGTGTTCAATAATTCATCAGCTTGCAGGAGGTGCCCCAAAATGATTTTAGCAAACTCCAACTTTTTTGAACAGGAGGATAATAAAAGTGATTTCACAGTAACTAAAGAAAGTCAGTTCATTGGTGAAAGCACTTAAACATAGCGTATTAGCTATTCAGGAGGAAGGTTTCACTAAAGGTACAATGCGTTTATGTATTAAAGTGCAGCTCAGCTCCTGAAAAATGACTACGTAAATAAGCACTTGTCACATCTTATTTTTGTTGATTTTTTTCCTTCTCCTGCTAAATTGGGGGGGGGGGGCTGTTAGCTCTATTGCTGCCATCATTTTAACCATGAAGTATCCAGATTCTGGTCCTAGTGGAGTTAATTGCCAGGGAGTTACACTCGTGTTGCTGCTGATTGAGGTAGTGTTACAGGCATTCATTCAAGACAGAAGGCACAAGTCAGTGTCACCCATGGCGTGGTCTGACCTCAGAAACCTTTTTGAGTGTAATGTTGAGATGAAAAGATCAGGCTGTGTGCCAGTTTTGTAAGTCAGGGGGAAAAATGTTGACTGATAATTCTGAGATAAGCCCACAAAATATCTTAAACTCTTAATTTTTTGCTCGATCTGACAGCATAGGTGCCAGCATCTCTAGTGGTGGGTCCAGAATCACTTCAGCTCAAACAGCATTCGTAGCTCATCTAATCTCCTAGTTTCTTGATGTCTGCTGGGCATAGGGGCAGTTAGTACTAATGGACTTAATATTACCAATGTCCAGAGCCAAAATGTAGTTTTGGGAAAATAGGGGTTAATTTAAGCAAAAATATAGCTGTAGCACTTTCCAAAATGGAGATGAAGAAGCAGCAGTGGAGGGGGTTGTAAAGCACAAATTTGACTGCAAAGATCAGAATTCAAGTTACTCAAATGTTTGGCTCCTTTTGTCTATTTTGGATCTGCTTGTCGGCACCTTGGTACTTGTATACAAAAAATACTTGATAGCACAATCACAAAAGCAATAAACAGCCTTATAAAGACATAGATCTAAGGTGACTCCTTCAAGTGGAATCTTGCTTTAGGCATGCTTTCAATGTCATGCATCATAATTGCATCTAATATTAGAGACCCGCTTAATGCAACACAATGTCAATGATAATATAAAAGTAATCATGAATAGAGAAGATAAAAATGGGGGGATAGAAGGAAGGATTACACTATAATGAAGACTTCTGTAGACTTTACAACACTTTCTTTCTCCTAAGCATCTGGACACTTTATCTCTGTTTACATTTTGATACTGAAATCTCTAAATGTGATTTATTTTAGGTTGTTGAGGAGGTTTTTTTGCCCTTACATGCACTTGCGAATCTATGTACTTTATGTACTGCTAAGCATTGAAGCTGCATGTGGAAAGCTGGCTAGAAAATTGATTAGATTACCAGCTGCTGAGAATTAAGTAGGAAAGGGTTTTCTTCTTCCCCTCAGCACTCTCCCTTCCCCCAAAGAGATATGGCTTAGAAGGTGTGATGCTAGACTCTTTAGGCTCTGTCAGAGTCTAAAGGCAGAATGAAAATGTCAGACCTCTTCCTAAATGACTAGGAGTCTCTGCTAGATTTTCTATGGGCACTGATTGCAGCAACATGACTTGTTTATACCACCCTAATATCATGTAGCTGCTGAAGGCCCCCTTGGTTTGCACATGGTTCCCTATTGCATTAGCACTTGTGATGGAGTTGTATTTCAATGCACAGTGTAGCCAAACGGTCTCTGGCTTGTGCTGATGTGAATACATGGGGCATATACAGGTGCTGGAGAGGAGCAGCCTTTGGCAGTGGTGCATCCTTGATCTGCTTATGCCAATTACAAACTAGCATGCTCCATATGCTTCAGGTTTGGCTAGTGCATGATCTTTCAGCAGTGGATGCTTCACTATTTATGCTCAGCTGACATTCTGAAGTAACAAAACTACAGGTAGTACCCTACAAAAGCCATATAACCAAAGCAAATGAAGTACCTGCAGAGGTGAATGTGACAGTAAAAGTGAGCACATCATGAGGGCTTAGGCTCTGAAACACAGAAGGTTGCCTGGACTTTTTATAGTTATTTAAACAGCTTTTCCTAACCCCACAAAAAATCCCCAACCAGCCAACCCAGAGATCCAGACAGCATCAGTTGTAATCTGGTCTCACTGGTTTGTAGTGAACGCCAGGTTGCTGGAGCTGAAGCTGAGAAAAGCTTTAAAGGTGACCCTACTGGAGTCTAACAACGCCTGAGTTGTCAGGAACTCTAACAATAGATATAAATCCCCTTTTTGTTTCAGTGGGCTGCAATTCTAATAAAGCTTTGAATGTCAGCAGTGATAACTATTCCTAATTAGTCCTTCCACTTCTGGGAGGAAGGAAGGAAGGAATCCATAATATGAAACGAATTCTAATGAGGGACAAAACTCTCCTCCTAAGAAAAAGTGTTCCAAGAGCTGCAGTGACTTGCCCCATTGGGACCTGGCTGACACTTTAGCTTAACACTCAAGAGTTTAAGTGACCTTACAGAATATAAATTGGCTTATGCTGCTTCAACATTAGCTGCTGAGCAGCTAGTGTTTGGGAAAGGTGACCTGTTTCCTCAGGTCAGTTTGAAGCTTAGCTGAAAAAGCACCCAGGTTTTGTTGGAGAGAGGAGGTGGGGAGGACACATAATTTCATTCTGTATTGTTCAAGCCTTATTTCAAAAGCCTGTCCATTGGTGACAAGGAAACAGAAAAAGCAGTGTCTGAAGACTTTTTGCTGCCTGCTGAGCTCATGGCTTGGATGAGGATACTGAACTCCTAAGCAAATGGCTTTACAGCCCTGAAAATGAGTCTACTGATACAGGCTGATGTTACCAATAGCCCTTATTAAATATGCAAGCATAGTCTTTTAAAGCCCAATTTAAAAGCTGAAAACACAACTACTTGAAAGCTATTAATGATGCCAATGGCTAGCCTGTGGGATCCTGCAGCTAAGAAGAAAGGAGCCTTAGCGAGGTAGCACTTCCAAAAGGACAGTGGGGTGGGAAGGCAACACCATTAGTTTGCAATATTTCCCAAAATTCAGCAAAAAGTTTAAACAGAAATGCTTTAATTTTTTATTTTTTTTTAATGACTCAGTGTTTCATAAAAGTATAGAGGGGAAAATGATTTCACAAAAGGCAAAGGCACCTTTTCAATTATATAAATCATCCATGCCTGGAAAAGCCACCCTCTGATTCACACTTTCCTCTACTGTATCAAGTCAGCAGAGGCTGGTAATGATTCTGATTGCAAGTATCTAGTTTTAGTTTAGTCAGTAAAAGTAAACTGAAGAATACATGGGTTTTTTTCCACCAACCTTTGTGCCTGCTTTTGTATCCCCTGCTTGCACTTGTGAAAAAAGCACTGAACAGGGCTAGGTGCTCTTCGTCTCCGATACCTGGTACCATATAGCTATAGTGATGCAACCCAGTAGAAAGAAGGCTGCCTTGCTTTTGTTGCTTTATGAAATACTCCGCTTTTATTTTTAGGTTTTCGGCAACCAGCAAATTGCTAATGCTTCTGACTGGCAGGCAGGATTGCCTCATTGCTGCAGTTCTGCCAAGGGCTGAAGGGAATTTTTAACAGCATGAAAGACAGGCTGAATGTGACTGGGTAGATTTGGGGTTTGATTTTTTCTTTTCTTGGATACTTCAGTTGGTTTTCTTTCATGTCCTGTATTGTTTCTCGGCTTGCTAGGGAGGCAAAAAAAAGTGTTTGTTCTTTTGGTTTGGGGTTTGTTTTTTTTTTATAATACGAGAAATTCTCTTCTTCCTTCAAACTGGATTGACGTGGTGGACAGTACTTCCAAGGGAGATATCTCTTCAGTTTTCTTTTCTTTGTCAGCCTGCTAGGCGCTTTTGTGGAGGTTCAGAAAACTTCTGTTTCCAGTTAAGCAGTGTGGCAGCAGCTGCATATATCTGGCAATTCTAATAACCCACACCAAGTTATAGAAGGTGGAACCCACAAAAATTGAAGCCATGGTGTCTCCCATATTTCACATCATTTGAATATGAATAATGAAATCCAGCAACCGTCACTTTTGACTCTATAAAATGTGTGTGTGAGCAGGTAAGCACTTTAAACAAGAAATACAGCACCAAAGTAATCACTGCTATAATGTCCTTGATTCACTGGAGTTATAGTAGGAATTAATTTGCTTCATAATGTTTGAAGATTGGAGGAAAAAATGAGTTAAAGCTTTCTGCCAGAATTTCCAATCAGCATTGAAGAGGTGAATGAATACTACTAAACATAAATTGAAAAAGGAAAACTCCTCTTGCCTGCTCAAAGGTTCAAATGGATGTTTTTAATCCATTTTAACTCTGTGTGCAGTGGCTTTGCTTTGTGAGAGTTTTACTAGCACAGTTTAAAAGAATGAACTTTATAGCAAGGCACAAGTGTTAAGAGGAAACAATTTTTTTATTCATAAATGAACATTTGCATGAACTGTGCAAACGTATATATCCACTGAGACAATGGCAGCAGAAGAGCTATTGTGATTAAACTCAGCTCTCATACTCTGCAGTAACTACTTGTGCAACTATAGAGTAGAAAGAGGTATTACTGAAATAAGTAGAAAAAAGGAAATAGCAGCCTGTCTTCAAATACACTTTTGACCAAAAATAGAAACTAATTTTTACACTGGAATTATTCACTGTGAATTACTCACTTAGATTTGGCCCACTGTAATGGATGAAGAGGAACTGATATTCTAAAACGTGTGCTCTCTTTGAAACATATTCCAGTCAAGATGGAAGTATTTTGAATTTTCCTAAACATGTCAGTTATGAAATCTGTGGCCTGTTGCCTGATGCTAAGTAAGAAAAGGGAAACCTTGATGATTAAGCTATTTGTGTGTACAGTGCAATAAATTATTCAGCAGAACAGTTGCAATGCCTATAAAGGCAGCAAGCCTTAGTGTCTGATCTGAATGCTGTGATAAAGAAAATGCAGTCTTCTGTATTGTCCATCTCTTGTAGTTTCCTTTTTCATGACCATGATTGAAAAAATGACTGGGAATTGCTTCTGTATTGTCTTTTCAGGATTGGGTTTTACCAATCTGCTTAATAATTTGCACTGAAGTGAGTGGTTTCTCTAAAAACTTTTGACCTTTAAGGTAAAATAACCCCATCATAATCTTAAATGCAAATTTTTATAGCTGCTAAACAATTTTCCAATGCAGCTGGCCATTTTTGTATCTTGAAAAACTAGTAATGATACAAACGGTTGATTATGGTTTACAATGGCAATAAACCTCTCAGTATTGGTTGTTACCAAAATAAACTGCCATTCTGTTAAATGTTAAATAACAAGTCATAAACTGCTGAAAACAACCAATTTCTTGTGGATTATTGCCTGGGTAAATTTTAGCAGGAAGTGCAGATCATGAAGTTGTGAGCAGCAGATCAGGCAGGATGAAATTTTATCTATTTTAAAAGCTGAAGGACCTCCAAAATATGATGCAAATGACAACATGCATTAAACATCACAAAAATTAAATTGGCTGATTTTTTGTTTTATTTTTTTCAAGACTACTGCTGTCTTCAGACAAAATCTCTTGCTGTTTTCCATTGTGTCTTCAGGCGTTGAAAAAACCCTATTGATACTGGCAGGTTGTCCCCACCAAGAAGGCAGAGATGAGCTTGTTTAGCTACAAAGCATCTATCTGAGAATCTGCACAGAAACAGACGGACTGGTACCTGCGCTGGGAGAGTTACTATTCCTAATCTCAAAAGCAAGAAACTACCATCAAGCATTTGTAGCACAGGCACCATCATCCCAACAGTGAGTGACAGAAGATGTCTTCACCATAGCAACGAGTGTTATCTCCTAAGAATAACATTAACCTCCCTTGTTACTAGTTTTAAATCCTTGAGTATAAACAGCAGTTGCAAGGCATGTTTGTCTTGATTGTGCATTTTCGTTACCGAGTATGTACCGAGCATGTATTAGCTATAGCAAGGCTGAAAAAGACATCACCAGAAAAGGAAGCAATTAAAGGGTTGCAAAAGCAATCGTTAATAATCCAGGCCTGGAAACATGATCAGGGAGAGCTCTCCTGTTCATGCTCATGAAAATCAGACTTTTCCACAGAGAAAAGCCTGGTGGAGAGTGCTTTTCAAAAGCAGCATCGTCCCCCTCAATCCTTGGGTTGATTTTGAACGTTGAAAATTGGTGGGAAAAGACAGAAAAAGGAGAAAGACAGAGGGGGTTATTTCTAGTTCTCTCCTTTCCCTTTTGCACCTCCCTCCCCACACATTCTTTCCTCAGGCAAGGAAACTCGAACCAAATATTTTAGCTATTTTAAATTGCTGCATTATGCATTTTTTCAGAATGTCACCAAAGCTTTTTCGAGTAAAGCAGATGAAATCCCCCTCATAATAGCCCTGTTGGATATGGTGATATCCTGGGAGTGCCATAAAAAGGACATTAAGAGACATTTCATTTTGGCTTCCGGAGGCTCTATACTTATCTACTTTGACTTAAACTCTTTCTTCCATCTCTGCAAGAGAGGAACATGACAGAGGAGTTGCACAAAATGAACTCAGATCAGGGAAGACAGATTGTAAATCGAGACTTGCTAGAGGTAAATCATGTTCACTCTCTTGATCTGATAACTTTTATCCAAAAGGGTATTGGGGAAGTTAATTGCAACTGTTAAGATGAATCTTTCGGAAATATCATTCTCCAGAGACTTCTCTCTCCACTCCCCAAACTCTACGCTGCCATTTTTTCAAGGCTTCGGGTATGAAATAGTTATCTTGTGAATTTTAACCTTCTTATCCTTTCCTACAGAACTGAAGAAGAAAACTGTAGCTTTACATTTGTGAGATTTAGGAATCCAGAGAAGCAGAGCATGAGAAAGAAGGGAAGTGGCTTTCTGAATTCACTCACTGTACTTGGCAAGATAAAGACAGGTAAAAAAGAATATTTTATGTTCAGAGGCTGAAGTGCTATAGACAGTGTCTGATAGAAACAAGCTGAAAATCTGGCTGTAAACTTCTAATTACGACTTGTGGCTTCTAGATACACTATCTTGCAAAGATAGTGGACTCATGCTTATGTGTTAAGGCAGCCTTGATCACATAAAGAATAGATATTGATAAAGACTGTTGGAGACCTAGTTGCTCTCTGGAAATAGATATCACAAAACTCTTGGTTGCAAAATATTGCAACTTACCTTTTGCCAGTAAGTATTTCAATACTCTCAGGTCACCAAACTAGCAAAAAAGCCTGTCATTACTTAATTGAAAGAGCACGCACATCAGTTGACTTGTGAACATTTGAAAGAAGTCACAAATGTAATCAATAGCTATTGGAAAAGATCAGGTTATATCACACTCAAAAGGAGACCTCTTCCCTACCAGATAAGACAGATGAGTAGGAAGGACTTTATAGTCCATGTAATGCATTGAAAATCCAATGAGGGTACTACTGGTTTAAATGTGAGCAATGACTGTATCTACAATATAGACACATTGAACAGTATTAAGACAATCCAGGCTTAGATCCTAGACTCCTCCACTACTGCTCTGTTCTGCAACCAACAGGACTGTTGCATGCTCTGAGTTTCTAGCACTGAAGGTTTCCATTGCTGGGGACATTGTGTTGAGGCACAACCAGAATCACCTACACCCTGGCAGAGCTTCTCAGGCCAGCAGTGGCCAGTCAGTAAAAAAAAAAACAGTAGATAGCTTCTAATCTTTCCCTCTTGAATGACTTTGCATCTGCCCCTTCTGTCATGCTGCCCCTTCTGCAAGTGATTTGAGCCTTCTCTCTGCTCTGTCCTCTGTGAGGGAAAGGAAAACCTGCACGACACATCACTGGCGTCTCTCTCCTTTGCATGGGAGTATTGCGAAGTCCTGTTTGACCCATCATATGTGATGGGGGTTCTCCATGTAGGTTCCAGTTCTGCTACATGTAGTGTGCATCTGCAAAGTGCTTGATTGTGGCATTGCACAAAGAGCTTTGTGAAATGAGTTTTGGTTAAGCATCAATAGCAAACCCTAACAATGTGCACTGGAGTGGTTGGTTTGCGTGCAGTGAAGCAGGCTAAATACACTTCATAGGAAGAAAGAGGTTCCATCTGCTTTGACACCAATGCAAGCACAAACAGCTTCTAACATTTGCACACTTTCAAGCAAGTAAATTAGCATCTTGCAGACAGCTTCAGCAGCAGCATCAAAGCTTGTGTTATCTGCTTCAAGATCCAAGTGATTTTATATTTTAATGCATCAGAGAAATGGGTAAGAGTCTGGATACTGAGCCAGCAGGAGCATAATGAACTTGATTGCTCTGGAATATCTTAGAGCTGTGGACATACGGGGAGGGAAAGACATTCCCAAAGCATTTCTCTTATGTGGCACCGTGAGGGGTAGAAAAAGTATTCAAAACACATCACATCCATGGAAAGACATGTAAATTATCTGCATAGGAAAGCACACCCATTGCATCCACTCCTCCCAAGCAGAGCTCTGTAAAAGTCACCATTTTTTCCTAGGTGCCACTGTAGTTTGTATATTCACCTCCTGAATCCATTTAATCTTTGAACTCTGTACCTGGCATAGCTACTGGTGGGGCATTAAACAGTGTATTTTACTGGTGAGGCATTAAACAGTGTAATTTATTCAAAGCATTGCTGGTATCCACAGCATCTTTGGGCAAGAGTGTGTAACTTTTCATAAGACAAGATGGCTAGTCCATAAGACCAACAACAGGTAGGGAGGGTGTGTGGGAAGCAGAGGAGGGGGTGTAAAAAGAAACCGGTGTGAAGCAAGTGTCAGAAAAACCCTATTCTGAAGGCACTTTTCTAAAGAGACAGAAGATTATCTAACCTTTGTTACAAAGAGCTTTCCTTTTGGTGTATTTGTATATGCTGAGCACGATATGGTAAGATTCATCATGAAATTTAAGAGAAGCAGCAAACTTTGATGAGAGATGGCATAATATTTTGTTTGCTTAGTGTCTCAAGAGCTGTTCTAAGACACAAGTTAGATGTCATTAAACAAATGTAGATTCCTTTTGAAAACTCTCAATGTCACACGTATATGTTTCATTTTACACTGACAGTTTCTTCTATTCTGTATTTTGCACTGGCACTTTCTTCATACAAAGTAATCAGTACTTTGGGTGTGTGTTTCTTTATGTTCAAATGCAATAAAGACAAAAAACCAAAATCACAACAAATGTTTTTAGAGTTAGATTGTGCTGCAATGAGGGCAGTAGCAAGTGGGAGGAAAGCACTGGTTGGTATTAAAATGTTTCCATTTTCTGACCGCTATTTTCTTCATGTACTCTGAAGCAGATAGAAGTTGTTAAAAGGTGGGGTCGCTGAGCCAGTTGTTTTCCTCTACATCTGCAAGTAGACAATAAACAGCATAGGCTGTAAGGGTTATATTTGTTTCCCACTGCGTTAGCAGTTTTACTGGCCGCTCTGTGTTCCTTCTTTAGGGCTCACCACCCTATATTGATATGCAAAGGTGTTCCATGGTGTTGTGCCAGTTTTAACTTTATCTTTTACGTCTTCTCCGGGGTAAGTGGGACCCCTTGGAAACTTGCACATCTGCTTAGAGACTCCTGAAACACAGAGAGCTGGTAGGGCAGGTGTTCCACCAAACAGAGCCAGGGGTCCTGCCTACCCAGTCTCCACTGATGGTACATATGTGTCCCATGAATGCAAGCTGGGCAAGGAGGCATCAGGCACTGGGGCTTTCAGTGACATCCCAGTAAGCAAAGAGCTTTGTTTTGGAAGACAAACTTTATATTTCTTTCCCTTTTTTATCCATTTACTCTTTTTACAGCTGTTCTCATTATCTTTATGAATTCCCTATTCTGGTGCTCTGCTGGATTTCAGAGCATGGCTACGGAAGAAGTCTGACATGTCCTGTGTGCCACAGGACAGGAGCAGAAATGTATCCTCAGGACCATTCTCAAATTATCCTCATTTTATGAAGCTGTCAGAAACTGCAGTAATGGCCTTGCTGTGGAAAGGGAGTTTTGAATGGCAGTTTGTTTTATGACTCTTAATTTATTTCTCCTTCAGTTGTTGGTCTCATGACTGACTCCTCCTTCCCTCTCCCACTCATGCTGTGCAGTGTTGTTCTGCAGCAACTTTCCCTGCATTTCACTGTATGCAGCCTCATAATTTTTACCACTGTGAAATGCTTGGCATATAGGCAGTGATGAAAAATCTGTGTAACAAACCTGATACCTTATAAATATTTTGTATGTTCCTCTGCAGAGCATAGAAAGTGTAAAAGCACAGGGGAAAGTATTCAGCAAATGTATTGCTGTATGTCACATGAATGCTGTTCGAGAGTTACAGATTCCTGCACAAAGCATAATAAAACACAATAAACAGCTCTCCTGCTAGCAACCTACATGAAAAGCCACAGCTCAGTTGCCATGAGAGTTGAGACTTGGTAGGTAAGGAACCAGGAGGAGTGGGGGAGAGACAGAGGAGCCCTCAGACCTTTCCAAGCAGATGGCATTCTGCCTTTCTTATTCCCATGCTCAGACAGTGTGTGACACAGGTGTCCCTGCAAACCCTGGAATCCATGCTTGAATGAAGCCGCAAGCTGTGATGGAGGTGCTCCTGCTTGGCCTTTTCCCAGGCTTTGCCTGGAAAAAGCAGATACAGCTGATGCTGAGCCAAAGTGGGATGATACTTCTCTTGAGTTCCATCCACTCACTGCATGGTCTCCCTGATAGAGGTGCCACCATTGCCACCCTGGGGTAGGGAAAGAGGCCCGTCTTCTACATTCCCTCCTGCTGTGACAAGGTGTTCATCTTTCTCTGTACCATACCTACTCAAATAGCAATTTCCTCAGGAAAAAAAGGTGGTGTGGGCAATGGCAGTAGCCATGGGCTGCTTTTGCAGTGCCTGGAAGCTCTTAGCTGGTGCGCACACATTCCACTCTCCCATCGAATGATAGAAAGGGAGGTCAGAAGAGCTCAGTAGGAAACAACTGCTAAGGATAGCAAATTTTAAACAAATTAACATGCCTTGTGGGAAGGAGGAAGGCAGTACAATTTTGATGAGAGAGGCTGCTTTCATTTTGGTCTTAAGCATGCAAGGTGCTGAGTGCCTTCGGTCCTCATTCATGTTGATGGGAACTGGCTGTCCTCAGGCTAACTGGCAGGCATGGTTGCTAGGTCATTTCTCATTTCCCTCTCCCCTGCACTCTGTCACTTCACGTCCTAAAGAATGTCTTACTTGATGTCTTCTGTAGCACAGGGAGTTAATGAGGTTTTCCTTCAGAGTCTTCCTATTTATCCCCAGAAAATCGGAGGTACTGTTATTAACCTCTGCTAGAAAATAAACCTGTAGGAAGATGAAGGAAAAGAACTGGTTGGATGCTTGTGCCATCTGTTTCCCAGAGGGGAGAGGGGGTTTGGACCTGCTTGGGGTCTCTGTAAGCTATGCTGAAAACAGGGGCAGCTGTTTTGTGTCTGACTGCCCTGATGGGCTGCAGTTCTTCTTCCCTGTTTCAAAGCATTGCTAACCCTCAGGGAGCACCTCTGAGCATCAGCCATGCCTGATCCTCGAGAAATTGATGCAAGGCATACTTAGTGTAAACAGCATCTTAATCACATGGTCTTTGAAAAGCAGAAAGGCCAAGACAAGTACTTCTGTTAGCATGAGAATAAAGGTATTTGATAAATAGGGACTGCATGCATCTAGTAAAGATGCTCATATGCTGAGCTGTGCAATTCATAAAATGCAAATGGGGTGCTTATCAGATGGATTATTTTCCAAAAGCACAGGCAAAATTACAGTAATTACTTTGCCTCCTGCTACATTATCTGTATTCCCAAGAAACTTTATAACTTCATGCAGAAAATAAATAAATATTTACTTAAAAAGATCAGAACAGCTGAGTAAAGGTTCCCTTCACTTCCCACAAAATCAGCATTTCTCAAGAACAAAAAGCTGTTCCTGACAGCACAAGGTTTTCATGGGGAGGTGGGGATGAACAGGTAATGTCAGTGGAAACTTTTTCCAAGGAGATCACTAGATATTAATCTAAATTTCCAAGAAGCTGTAGTTTCCCTAAATTCCTACTGCCTTGACATGCCTTTGGGTGAGAAATGTTTTTTCCCTACTATTCTTCCTTCAGCAATTGAGTGCTGAGGCTCAGCTACTTAGATATAACTGCCAAGGTTATTGCCTGGGAATAATCAATACGAAGGACTCACCATTTTAACGTGAAATAAAGGTTCATGTACTTTGTCAAGCCACAGCACTTTTTCTCCATTATATATGCTCATATACATGCATTTGTTTATATTTTGTGATTCACAAAGAATAAATCTAAAGGGCTGGCCTTAAAGCAAAAAAAAAAAAGAAATATAAAATAGAAAAAAATCCTCCTAGGGCTTGTTCAGCTCATCAAACTGTGTAGGTAATGATGTAATTCTGTCAGCAACTGGTTCTACAGCATCCCAGAGCTCTGCAGACTTGTATCCTTTGTTACTCTAGCGTGATAGTGGCCACAGTCTTTCATGTGTTTATCCTCAAAATTTCCCCATGTGGTAGAAAGTGCTGTTTTATTATAACTGAGAAACTGAAGAGCAGAAAAGTTAGAAGACTTTTCTCATGGCCACCTGCAAAAGTCATAAAAGGCCGACAGCTCAAGCCAGTAGTTCATCTGGGATCTTCTCACTTCCTTTCAAGCCTGTATGTAGGGAAAATGGCTCACAGCCACTCTCACATCTCTGACCAGGGAATCATGCAGTGTCCTCATGGGGTATGTCTGGAATTGGCTGTACATTGAAACAGCCTCAGAGTGTTCACCCCATTCATCACGCTGTTTACCATGAGCTGTGAGGATGTGAGCAAGCAGCTGCATGGTGCTACATGCTTTAGTTAAAAGCCCAGAGGGACATCTATTCCCTCAGTAGTACCACCAACATCTGAGTGTACCTCTGATTTGTAGGGCACTGCTTCGGAATCTAAACTAACCTTCTTCCCATAAAATGCTTCCCAAGCGTACACCACACATGAGAGTTAGCAGAGACCTTATAATGGCAGCTATGTCATCCCCAAAAACATCCATTTGAGCCTGAGTAAGTAATCAACATGAAAGTTCAACCTCATCCAGTGCAGTCCATGCCCTAAGTCAATGGAGGTGTCATGAGAAACACAGCTGCCCTGTGACATATGGGTACAAGTAGTTGCAAAAAAGCTCAAAAAATATAAAAGCTAATAGAACGTCGTGACTGCACCACCACTTAAACTGCTTGAAAGAGCAACAAAGGGTGAAAACTGCTGATGGCAATTTCCACAGTAGAGTAATTTAGCTCAAAGGCAAAGAGAGTGGTGAAGAAGAGAGAGAATATGTATGTCAGCGTGGGAGGGGGTGAATTTGTGCAAGAGGGAGTGCATTAGAGTATGTGTCAGTGTGGAGGAGGGTTAAAAGTTACTTTCTCAAATCAGGGCAGATTCTGCATTCATAGTAGACCTTGCAAACAAGTTGCGTGTATGCCTATGTGTACATAGGACATGTTTGGGCTTGTCATCTCAGGGTCCTTGGTGGTTTTTAAGACACTTCTCTGGAATATATTTCCAGTTCTTATAAGTGTAAGAAAAAAACCTCCTTGAAGGTGTGACTGAAGGCCAGCTGAAGATGCAAAACCCAGAAGCTGTGGCAGAGATTTAGAAAATATAGATATATATAAGTAGCAGGGTTCTTTTTTCAGCAAGTGAAAAGATGGAGGAGGGTTAAAAGTTACTTTCTCAAATCAGGGCAGATTCTGCATTCATAGTAGACCTTGCAAACAAGTTGCGT
>JANRGW010028845.1:0-28485 GCA_024733675.1 Psilopsiagon aymara
AAGGCTGCTATGAGGTCTCCACGCAGCCTTCTCTTCTCCAGGCTGAACAGCCCCAACTTTCTCAGCTTATCTTCATAATTACTTCAGCTTCTCTCAAAACAATGATAGGTGATCACTAGGCGACCTTTGGAGGTCCCTTCCAACCCAAACTATTCTGTGATTCAAAGATCAGCATTAAATGGACTTGCAAAACAGTGGAGCAGGCACAATAGAGTATGTATATAAATATATATACCTACAAAAGTAAACTAGCCCCAGCCAAAATCACCCAGTCTTGTTGAGAAAATATTAACATCCAAGACCACATACAGTTCTGGCACACTGAAAGCTCTGCTGTCATACAGCTGTAAACAACAACAAATGCAAATGATATGCTACACAACTGAAAATCACAGTTTATGTGGTAAAGCAATACCATGAGGTTGTTACAGCTCAATCATACCTGCACTGCTACTGGCTAAAGCACAGGGGCTGAGACATCCAAAGATCCAGGAAATACAAAATTACATTGAGAGATTCTTCCTACTAACATTTAGGCCCTAGGATAATGATAGTGTAATAATAAACAACTCCCAATTCAGTATTGTAATACAAAATGGAAATTCTTATGCTTCCCTGGGAGGTTTCAAATGAGGCTATGTTTTGATCTGCCCTTACCAGTGCAAATGCAGAGTGACTCCAGTGACTTCAGCAGAGCTCCAGAGGATTGCCACGCCAGCACAGGTGGCTTCAGGAAATGTTTTTTTGTCCTTTTCATCAGTAAATTGTCAAACTGTGGCAGAAAAGACTGTTGGGTGCTTTTGCTGCTCAGAGGGTAAACTAAAACTGCTGCCTGAGGAAGAAAGGCTTATAAGGACAAATGGGCTGTTGAAGAGGAAGACAGAAGTTTGTGATTTTAGCTGGCTTATAATTTCCTTTCTACTCTTTTTCTTTCTTACAATGTTGCTTGAACAGGTTAGCCAGTTTCACCTAGATCTGCCACAAGTGACAATGTTTCAGATATTAACTCCAGATACTCATCATAACAATCACTAACTGTTGATGAGACCCCTTACCAGTGCTTCCTTGCTGATGGAGAGATAGCAAGGTAAGCTTCAGCTCTTCACTAACCCCAGAGAATCCATTCAAGAAGCCATTTTTGAAGCCTATTAGTGGAAGAGCCTCAGTTCTTTGGTGTCATTATTAGACACCAAAATTAAACTACTACAAGATACCAACCATGTTCCTTTAATTGCAGAATTCATTAAATTATTCGTCTTGTATTGTCTTTACTCCTATTCAGACTACAGTCTTCTGTAATCATTCACTCACCATAGAATTTAGCAGCAGGTTAGCCAACTCATGCAATAGGTCTGCAAACTGAAACTGAGAAAATAACAGCTTTTATTCTTCCTGTACCTCAAGGGGGCCTACAAGGATGCCAGAGAGGGACTCTTCATCAGGGACTGTAGTAACAGGACAAGGGGTGATGAGTTTAAACTTAAACAGGGGAAGTTCAGGTTAGATATAAGGAAGAAATTCTTTACTGTGAGGGTAGTAAGGTGCTGGCACAGGTTGCCCAGAGAAGCGGTAAATGCTCCATCCCTGGCAGTGTTCAAGGCCAGGCTGGATAGAGCCTTGGGTGACACGGTCTAGTGTGAGGCATCCCTGCCCATGGCAGGGGGTTGGAACTGGATGATCTTAAAGTCTTTTCCAACCCAAACCATTCCAATTCTGTGATTCTATTGAGGTTGAGGGAGTGCATTTCCAGAACTATCAATAGACTGCAAATTCTTAGATCTCCTGAGATGAAACACAGTGCTTTCCAGGGATGCTACAGAGAAGACTTCTCTTCCTCTACCAACAGGGAAAATTTCCTGGCTTTCTTGATGGCTAAATGAATTGTACTGATAGTTTCATGTTAGCAAGAGAGCAGAAAAAAGTATGGTGGGAATATGGCTAACAGGTTGTTGGAGAATGGTTTGAACAGCCTACTTATCTCAGATTTTATCTTCTGAGATGCAGTTCCATGTGTACATCCTGCCTTAATCTAGGAACCAGTATCCTTTGCCTAGGTTGTTTACAGATTCTACCTGTTCTGAAGACCATTTGAGAAAGTTCGTGGATCAAATGTACTGGGTTCTTCATGTTGTTGAGTGGCTCAAATAATATATAGAAATGTCTGATCAGTCAGAAAATAATAAGTACATCCATTGTCCAGGCAAGCATATACTTGGATGTATTTCAAAGTGTAATAAGTTCCTAAGAGTTTTCCTTGGCTATAACAACTGAGTAAGCCCACAGCCAGGTATTTCTAAGGTCACTGCCATAATGAAGGTGGACAAATGCTGGAATTGAGCTTTGACTCTCAAAGCTGTTCTTAAAATGTAGAGTATGTAGAAGCTCATCCACAAAGTTCAGAGACATGGGAACCAGGAACTTGCAACAACAATGGTCATCTTGTGAAGGTAAAAACACAGTAGAGCTTGGATTAGGAGTATGACACAACACTCTCTCATGATGCTGGAAACTCTGACATATATATATAGAGTTTGAATAGTTTTTTCTCTTAATCAATGGTAGCCTTTATTTATTTATGGTTTTTTATGTGTTAGATACCTTGGACTCTACTTAAGAATACTACATCCTGACAATCAGCTACAGTTACCTCACTCTTCAAAGAACTTGTGTGTAATAGAAAGAAAGATGAATGCTGTAATCTGACAATCTGGAGTACAGGGACTGGGCTACTGATTCTGCAAACATCACCTTTTGATTCCAGGCATAAACAGAGCTAGATGGAGAAACCTGCCTGACAGATGACTGTGGGCATCTAACCCCAACAATTAATTCAGCTTCTGGATCACTCAGCTCTAGCTGAGCTGCTGTGCTCTGTGACTTACTCTAATAAATGATAATATTATGTTAGAAACTAATTCATTTATCCCTGCTATAGACAAAACATAAATAACGTTAAGATCTTGTGGAATTAGTTTGCTGGTTCAATGGCAGGTGGAAAACAGTACAATGGCAGGTGAGGGAAGCTTGAAAAAATCCCGTATCTGAATAAAATTACCAGTACAAGGTTCACTAATAGAAACTAGGCTGAAAAGAAAAGAAAAAAAAAACAGCTACAACAACAAAAAACAATTGTTAAAAGAAAAAAATACACCATAGTTTTGAGACTAGATAAATCTGCACAACTTTATTTAGATGTCAAGTCCATGGCATCCATGAAGTAAAAGAAAAAGATATGCATCCATTCATACTCTGTGTGTGCTTGACTATAGCAGCTAAATAATAGTCCTATGTTTCAGCAACACTCGCAAAGGCTGCCCAAGGAAGTGGTGAATGCTTCATCCCTGGCAGTGTTCAAGGCCAGGTTGGACCCTTGGGCAACATGGTTTAGTGTGAGGTGTCTCTGCCCATGGCAGGGTGCGGAACTGGATGATCTTAAAATCATCCCTAACCCTTTCCAAACCAAACCATTCTATGATTCCTCAGGAAAGAACAATAGACAGTTTTCACACTTCTTGTTTGGGAACACTGTGAATACATTTCAGTTCTTTGCCCTACTGCCAGAGTCTGGGGATAATACGAGAAGTGCTTTCTTGAATGAAAGGTGAGAGGAAAGGCTGGACTTGGATTGGCCAGCTGAGCTAACAGCAGGGTTATAGCTCCCCAGAAATTTATCAGAACAATCCTCAGCCTTGTTTCTGAGTATAGAATAAGGCAACAAAACACCTTGGGGATGACAATTGCCACAGTGAAATCAAGGTCTGATTGAACAAGGCCCATGTTTCTAGATACCTGCAACTAAGAAATAGAGTTATTAGCATCTGTGTTTTGGAGACTGTTCAGGAAGAGAAAGGAATCCAGAAGAACTGAGCATGCCTATTTACATGATAATTTGAAGTCAGACACCATTCGATGAAGAGCACATCCTGCTCTGGAGAGGATGAGTTTTTCAAAGCGGAAATTCCCCCTCAGATTTCCTCTATCCTGACATGCTCTGCCTGACTGCTCTTTGCCTGGATTCTGATGTCTTCCAGGTGCTGAAAACAAGCAGATGATGCTATTTGCATATGAGGTTTAAAGATACAGAGCTGAGACTTGCTCATCCTGCTTAATTCTCCATTCATACTGTTTCATGCACCAACTGAGTCTTACTCAGTTGCAACAAACATGGCATTGGCAGGAAAGCAAAAATCAGCAGGCTGGAGGAAGGATCACAGACTTCTTCAGTTTCAGGGAACCAGGCAAATGACTCTTGACCTTTCAGGAGTCACTTCAATATAAACTTCTTTCACCTTGCTTTTCTCAATAGGACAGCACCTGCTTTGTAGGTACTTCAGGAGCATATGGTCACCTTCACCACTATCTCATGTAAAATACATTAGTATAAAAGCATGGGCCATGTCTGGGCCTCTTGCTTGGCTCCAAAACCATGCTTTACTTTCATGGACCTTGTTTCAAACTGGCAGTAATCTGGGACTGGTTTTGTTTTGCGTCTTGTTCAACAAAGAGCACACTGAGACTACTTAACACATAATAGAGTAAATAATAACCCTAAACGAAGAGGAAGCCTTGAACTATGGAAAGAATAAAAGCATTTTCAAAGGTGTCCTGACAATGTTTTACAGGTTTCAAGCAGCAGTTTGATGGCTCATGATCAAGGCCTGCTCTTTCAGACTCTATATCTCTCACCCCAACACCACTTTGAAGTGCATCTGATCTGACACGCTTTGCTCCCTGCTAGTGCTTGTGGTCACAACACCAGCATCTCCCAAGGACAGGAGCCCTTTGTCTCACAGCACATTCTGCCACGGTAAGCACAGGGGTGAGACCGCACCTCAGCTCTTATCCCAATTTCACACATTGCCTCCACAGCATTAATGAATTGGTTTCGTTTGCCACACATTCAGCAGGAGAATTTTCTAATAACATTTTTATCCCCTCTGAGAACATGAATCACTCACACGCTGAGTATAAAATTACTTCCCTCCCTCTCCCTATTAAAGGCACCGCATGTTAGCAGGGGTCAGGCACTCAGCCTTGCCAGTGGCAAAGTCAAAAACAAGGGCATGGCTGGGAGGCACGGTTCTAAAGCTCACTGCTTTTCTTTCTTATGGATGGCGGATAACCTATTTAGCGCTTGGAATCTATGGTTTTCTCCAGCTGTCAATCCTACCTGCTTGGGGTCCAGATTGAGAAAACGTGTGGGATTCACCGTGCCGCTCACACCGCCGTCCCTAACAAGATGTAAATCAAACGTGCGCAGCACACGTCCCCCACTGCCCCCAGAAGCTCCCCATGAAGGGACAGCCCCCCCATCCGCAATCACTGCCGCGACAGGGCAGTGCCGCACCGCGCCACCAGGGGGCGGCCGGGAGCAAACGGAACGCGACCCCGCTGCGGGAGCTTACACACACCGCTCCCCCCCGCCCCGGTGAATGGTCTTTTCCCCGCTACGGGCACGTCGGGGCTGCACTCGGGTTTGCCTGAAACCGGAGGGGGGTGGAGTGACAGAACTAAAATCACCGTATGGATAAACCTGTCTGGGGCTGATTTCTGGTTTAAACAGGGAAAACCACACTTCTTAGCGTTTTCAAAATTGTTTGTTTTTAAAGGGAGATCTCTGTTTGAAAAGACGCTTTAGACAGCAAGCAGGTCACGCTGCCAGGGCTGATTAACTATACGACTGGAGGACCAATTTAGTGCCAAATCCACACCTGGGTCAAAACGTACCCCTTGAAAATACTGAAGATGTATTCTCAGGTTACCTTTTCTCCTGAGTTCTCTGCAGACACTCCCTGCAATACATGAAGATGGAGGAAATATCCATGGCCTACAAGAAATCTGGAGAGGGACTTTTTACAAGGGCATTTAGTGACAGGACAAGGAGGAATGGCTTTAAACTGATAGAAGGAAGATTTAGATTGATACAGTTCTTCCCTGTGAGGGCAGTGAGGCGCTGGCACAGGTTGCACAGAGAAGCTGTGGCTGACCCATCCCTGGCAGTGCTCAAGGCCAGGTTGGATGGGGATTGGAGCAGCCCGCTCTGGTGGAAGTTGTCCCTTTCAACACAAACCGTTTTGTGATGGCAAGGGAGCTACGAACTAACCCGTGCTGCCAGATGGGGTCACCAGCAGAGGAGGTGACAGGACAAGATGCCTGAATTCCAGGCATGGATTTTCCTTGTATCACAGAAACCTAAAGGGCACACAGGGGAATTCCTGCTCACACCACGCTGGGTTTCTTCTTGAGGTTTTTCAGGTTACACGCTGTGCTACCTAAACACGGTCAAGATAAAAGCAGTCTGCAGCAGACCTTCAAGATCACACAGAGGTTTGCTGGCAAGGGTATAGCCCTGTGGGGAATTTAGACATCTTCAGGCTTGGCAGCAGCTTTGCTGTCATTTGGGCCTATCATTGTGTGATCTAGATGTTGGCTCTTAGTGATGGGTTTTGTCTTTTTAATGAGGCCTTTTAATTCATTTCTGAATTTTCACAGGATTCTTCACACAGGAGCATTACCCAGGTATAGCTTGAAGCTGTTATTTCGGTGAGGACTTCATGTTACATGAGAACAACACTGTGACACCAAGTGTCAGCACATTTTTCACCATTTTGTCCTAATATGCTACTTGTTGCCTAGAACTTGTCAACAGTTCTTTTACTGATTTGGATTCAATTGGGGGGTGGTGGTGGTTCATATCCAGCACAGCATGCATCTTGCTCCCTATCAACATATTCATATCTAAACACAGAAAGTCCTATTTGGTGAATACCACCAACAATCAGCTGCTCAGTGAGCTCCAGGTTTAGTGGCCCCCTGTGCTTTTCACATTGGACCCTTCAAGGCAGGTTGTGCTTTTTCTAGCTTCTGAGTCATCAGCAAGAAGAGCCAAGCGACCAGCTCACAACAGAAATACAGTCATCCGAGGCGTCCGCTCTCTTCTTCTGCCGCAATGAAACAGCAGCCAGCAGGAGAGCCTGTGCTACAGCTGTCTGCGTTAGGTTTGATTGGTCAGATAAATCACATTGTATTGTTTCCATTCCTTTGGCTGGGGGAATGTGTAAGCACTTCAAAACTGAATGCCTATGCATGAGAACTTAAAACTAGTTTGCTTAAATGCACACATATGTACCTCTGACATTGACTTTTTACAGATTTCCTTGTCAATAAAAGTAAACTGCTTGACTGTTCACAGAAAGTTAACATAAACATAGTCAAAGTGAATTCCTATTTTCAAACCGTATTTTAGCACGTGACTGCGTTCAGTGACAACTTTGTCAAAAGAATTGACAAAGTCTTTACTGCTGTGACTCCATGCCAACCACTGCAACCACTGAAGTCATTTCTCTGATCGAGAGCCGTGAGCTTTAAGGAATAGCAGAGCAAACACTGAATGCCTACTTCAGAGCAGAGGACTTGCTGATTTATGGCAAGTTGTGGGTAATGGAATTGTCTCAGTTCATCAGAGGACCCAGACACTGCCCAGTTAATTCCCACCTCTGCAATCGCTTTTGTTTTGGGGATGACAACTCTATACCTTTTCACCACTTCTCAGCTGCTTCTTCAGGTTGATGGAGAAAGCCTTTCAGCATACAGCAAAAAGTCATGCCTTGCAATCTCTCCCAACTCTCACACATCCTCAGGAAGCAATCACAGCTGCTCCACAGAAGGGGTCCCAGCACCTCCTGCCTACCCACCCCCTCAGCACCCTGAAGACATTAAAGGAACAGGGAATGAGAATAAATCCCTGCAGATTTAGGAGAGTGGCTGGAACAAAAGGAATGAAAGATAGGGGATCATAAGCGGTGTTGGAGTTTTTATTACAATTATCAATAAAGCATGCATGGGAGTACTGATTAACTTGTGGCAGAAGTATCGGTGGGTTTCTATTCTCTCTGTCTTTGCCAGGAGTCCCAGTTGCAAGAAGTCCACATGGCAATTCCTCCTTTAGCAGACTGACCCCATGGGCACCATCAGCTCCCCACCAATCCTGCCATACCACTGCCGCTAAGTGAGCATCTCCAGTGCAGTGTCCCTCTGCGCTGCTAACACCACAGCCTGAGTGATCCCCCATGGGTTAATCGTGACCCAAGGCAGCTTTTCTGGATGTGTCACTATTGCTACCACAGTGGCCACTAAAGGGACAGAGGTAGGCAGGAGCTGGTCCATTTGTGACATTTAAGATCAATTATTTTTGCCTGGAGACTCTCACAGAGGTGACTGACAGATGGGGTCTCATTCATGCAGCTATTGTAACGTTACCTCAGTCATGATCTATCCTTGATCAACATGGCTGCTTCAGTCTCTGCTTCCCTTCATGTGTGAAGCAGCTGCCCTTGTTTTCTGAGGATGTGGGGTGGAACTGACACAATTAAAGGTCATCCCCCATCTGGGAAGAGAAAGTTCTGGGCTGCAGTGAAGCGCAGGGGCTGGTTTCCATTTTGTTAGAGTTATGTAATCTCTAAATAAAAAATCATTCCACTGTTCACTACAAGATCTTGTTGCTTAATGCTCCCTAGCAATGGCTGCCAGATTGCTGTGCAAACACCACGCAGCACACGCGGTGCTTGAAAACCTACCGAGATTGGATGCTCTTTCATTTGTAAATGCAAAGTGTTATTTTCTAGAAGGGGATCTGCTCCTCCAACTGAAAAACATGAGGGCCTGATTCTCAGAGGTGCTGAATTCCAGTGCAAGCCAAAGGCATCTGCTTTTGGTTTTGTGCTGCCCCGCTGAAAATTGAGTCTATAGTATTAACACTGCATGTTAATAGCAGGCATGGTAGGTGCAGATGACAGACATGGAAATAAAGTAGGGACACACAAGATACACACAAAAGGAAAGCTAGAACAAAGAGTATACAGTCAAACTTTTAAAGAAAAGCATCAATAACAATCATTCGCCAATTCAGATTTCATCATTCCCAATTCATAATGCAACTGAACGATGTTGCAAAACCTGAGCCCAAAAGCTTTGGTTTTTCCAATTTAAACATGTATACTCAAGAGCCTGTGACAAAAACTGCATTTCTGTCCAGTATTATGTGACTGCAACCTTGCTTATTTTAGACAACAAGGTTTAATTAACAACTTTTTTCCCCTATCCTCACATATGTCAAAATGCTCAACAAAATGACCAGGCTGCAACACTACAGCTTAATTCTTCATATCTGTATTTCAGTCTTCGACACAGATTCATCTCTGAAGGACTGAGGGGTTTTTTAACTTTACTCAGAAAAGTATCTTTTAACTCCTACTCATTTTTTCTTTCTGATTGTGCTGAACCAGCATAGTGAGGGGGACCCATGTACAAAAGCAGTGTTGCACTGTGGCCTCTGTACCAGCACTGGAAGAGTGGCAGAACTAATGATTCAGAAATCCCTAAGACTCAGAGGAGTTTCCATGGCACTGAATATCTGGGCCATCCTGCCTGCTTGAAGAATCTGGCACAAGGGCATGGGTGATGCACTGAAGGAGGCACAAGGTATGGCTGGACTGCATTATGCCCTGGGAAAGCACTGACTCACCCCTTTCTGTTGAGGTGGGATCTAGAGCCTCCTATGGGGACATTTTTGGGTCGTTCTCTTCAGTTTGAGTCTTTGTGTTAAGTTCCCAGATATGCATCATGTCTTGATGTGCCTTATCACATGCCATCATGTCACTTACATGTCTCTTTGGTAATGGGGACTACATAGATTACTTGGTGGCACTGTCCATGAGAACAACCTACAAAGCTTATAATCTCCATACAAATGTCTTGGGGACCTTCAGAAGAGTATGGCAAGAAATGGACTGAATTAACCATGTGTCAGGAAATACTTATTTTGCAAGAGAAGGCTTGGCCATTCTTGAAATGTCTTAAAGAAAGCAAGCTCATGGTCCTCCAGAATCCATCAGGTGAAGTACAAAGCTAGCAAAAAGAAGTATGTTACTGCACTGAGCCCTGTTTGTCCAGAGCAGGACCTAAATATATAATAAGTATGTGCAAGCCCAAAGGAAACCAGCTATTGTCTGGTTCCATTTCAGTTTGTTGAAATATAGCTAATATGCTTAGCTAATGTGTGTTAATATACACTAGGGTGCTCTGGCACCATTGAAAGACAAACTTGGTCTCACCAGGGAAAACTTACTTAGTTTCCAGTTATAACTAAAACTTAGTTTCTTTCTGTACATACATAGCATCCAGTATCTGTGGATATCCAGCATCAGTTAAGGTAGCTAAACATAAAACTACAAAATTTCAAGTATATATTTATGTGGAGAATAAGTTAGGTGCATCACATTGCATACATATCATAATACATTATATTATTGTCTCATAGTGACTGCAGAAAATCACATGGGTAGGTTGTGTGGTCAGCATCCTTCATTGGTGAGGATTCACTGGTAGAAGGCAAAACTACAAACTCTGTTTCTCCTGCAGCAACAGAGATAGTGCTGTTTACTGAGCTCTGAAAGGAGAAATTAAGATCTAGCTACAGGTAATGATGCATAAACAGCAAAAGCAGCAGTTTCTAGAATACAGCTAGCACAAACGACACAATCACAGGCTCTGAAGAAGTGCTGAGCAAAATCAGGATAAAAGGTTGACACGGCGGCTGAATGAGCTGTGGTGGCACTTTGAACAAGAGACAGGATAGAAGAAAGAAAACACAATGGAGTGTCCTTCAAAGGGATTAAATAGGACCTGAGTCAGAGATCAAACATAACTGATTTAAAGACATTTGAACATGATCAAAAAGTTTTCACCTCAAAATCCAGGACATGATTGCATCTGTGCCTGCTCCTGTTAAACAGCTAACCTTCACTCTTTGATGTCAGCATCTTCCCTGTGCATTGGTGTCATGTTCAAGAGGTTCTCACATAGGAATCTGGCCCATGCACAGCATGTTTCAGTAGCAGGGAACCTGTTCCAGTCTAATGAGAACACCCCTTGTACTGTGCATCCACTGACATGAGGACCATGGCCCTCATGGGAAAAGGTGGCAAAAGTATGGGTTAAAGATTGAGAAAAGAAAGGTACAGTGGGCCAGTCATGTAACAGACTGGTAAACATCAAGTTTGCTTTTAAATCAAGGTTTATTTTGTTTCTATGTATGTGCTCTTATTGTAACAGAAATTAGCTTGGGGAATCCCAGTTGTGTAAGTCAGCCCTCAGGTAAGACTCAACGTTCAGTTACTCCCTCCCTTGTAATACCATTCCATCATTGGCATCCACTGTACACATACTGAACCCCTCAATCACTTTACTTCTATTTACTGGGAAGGCCACATTAGGAAAAATAGGTTATGCTTAATGGACCTTCACTGGTGGAACAAAACCGTTGTGGCTGCCCACAAAGATATGACCAAGGCAGTAAACATCCAGCAGTGTAGAGGGAAATCTCCTCAGTCCTTAGGCAACTGTACAGCTGTCATTAATGAAAAGGAGAGGAAGTCTTTTCAAAGTGAACATATGCCTAGATCTGCCTCTGTGCATTAGAGAGGCAAGAGATCTAAGCATCCATTTTTAATGAGGGAGAGCCTGAAAAGAATCCCATATATGATAGGTGATGTAAGAAGCATTCTGTCACAGAACAGAAAGTGTTGCAACCACGCCTCGCTGCATGAATCACATTACTAAAAAAACAGCCTGAATCCAAATGTGGCAAATACCTCATCATTCAAGACTGTTAAAATAGAGCATGCACTGCTGCATGGAATCTTGCACTAGCAATCAAGAAGTGCACTGAACTATCTGATGCTTGGGTTCTCATTCAAATACATTTGTATTTGCAGAGATGGCCTGTTCATAAAAACTGAATCTAAAAGTCACCCTCATATTGCACTTCTTATCTTCCCTAATGCAACTTTCACTAAGCAAGTGATTCACTTACCCATGCTGCAGGCACGATGTTTTTAAAGTGAGTAAAGAAGCTACGATCCGATCCATCTGATACTACATTCCAGATATCCTGTACCCCAGCCTGCTGCATCCTTTAGAAACTGTCACCTTTGGATTATTGGACTCAAAGTGAGATAATTCATCTTAAAAAACAGTGGAGAGGTGTGGGGACAAGAGAAAGAATTCATCCTATTTAAACATGGACATTTTGCTTCTCTGTTCTGACAAAGGATAAAAGATCCAGTATCTTGCATTGCCAGTGACAGCTCATTAAAAAAGGCTACCCTGTGTGGCTAAAAGCATAGGTGACTGTACAGCCAGCAACAGACCTAAGTTTCTAGCCTTGAGCAACCTGGTCTAGTGGAAGGTGTCCCTACCTGTGCAGGGGTTGGAACTGATAAGCTTTATGTTCCCTTCCAACCCAAATCATTCCATGACTCTGTGATTCTAAATCCAAATAGAATCATACTAGGAACCAAAATTACTGAAGTCATCAGCCCTGGCTTGAACAGAGGCTGCTCAGAGTGTCACAGCATCACTCACAGAAAAGACTCAAATCTCTCCTAAAACACAATATTTGAGTAGGGAAATCAAAGACTAATTAGCAGTGACTGCATCAGGGAATAGAAAGTAGAAACAGGGCTGAGCACAGTGCAGGCATACATTTCTTTTTCACACAGACCCTGTACGCTGACCTCCAGTAGCCACCCAGAGTTCACCTTCAGCATCTGACCCAGACCTCCAGTCTTAACCCACGTCTCAGAGGGAAGGCTTAACACGGAGCCCTCTGTTGCTACATCTCTGATAGATGTGCTGCAGCATGTCACTGAAAGCCTGACAATCATGTTCCCTAGGGACACCCAGGCTTCCAGCATCAGTGAAGTGAAAGGCAGCTGCCATTTGCCCCAGCACCAGCTGGAGAAGCCACAGCAATGTGTAAAGAGTGTCAGCAGCAAAAGCCTCAGGGGTGAAGAGGGAAAGAAACGACGTCACTGTAATGGAACCCTTCCCTGCCTGTCTGTCTGTCTGTCTGTCTGTCAGCAAGGACTTCTGAGTCAATAAATACCAGCCAGAATGCACAATTCCTGCTGACCTGCAGTTCCCCCTTCATCTCTGGAGAAAATAAACATGGACTGTGGGTGCTGAGCAGCTCTGCCTTCTTCAGAGCCTCCATTGTATTTGTGTTTGCAGCGTTTCAGCCAGCAACACTGGCAACGGTCACCCAGTACTCCCAGGAACTTGGAGGAACTCCCTAGTTATTATGAGATTAACCCTTCACTGCAGAATAAATGGTTCTTTACAGATACCCTCTCAGGGGTGTTCCCTTACAGATGTCCAGGAGTCAGGAAGGGTCAGGACAGGAGGGATTTGTCATTGTGTATAAATTCTCTCAGTGCAACTGCAGCTCCCAGAACAATGCTATTCTCTGTCCAAAGCATCCATGGGAACACAAGCTGCCTCTGGAAAGCCTAAATGAGGCTCTTCATCTGACATCTCAGCCTGCAGCAGCACCTTACATGTCTGCAGGCAGTTCAAAATTGGATGCAGAAGGGAAGTCCTCAAAGAATCACAGAATGGTTTAGTTGGAAGGGACCTTAAAGCTCATCCAGTTCCAACCCCTTGCCACGGGCAGGGACACCTTCCACTAGACCAGGTTGCTCCAAGTCCCGTTTGGCCTGGCCTTGGACACTCCCAAGGATGGGGCAGTCACAGCTTCTCTGGGCAACTTGTGCCAGGACCTCAGCACCCTCGCAGTAAAGAATCACTTGTGTCTGAACACAATCACTGGTTGCCATATCCCAGTTTTCCCCCGTTCGTAGGTGAAAGTGTTTTGGGTTGGGATTCTTTTGCTACCTTATTCCACATCTTAATAGATCTGTTTGTCCTTGCTCTCAGTCAGTGTTCACAGTGTAGTTGTTCAACTACTGATTTAAAAACAAAAGGCCCAGCACCCCTCATGCTTGCTATTTGCTTGGGGGGATGAAGGAACAAAACGTTTGTTTATCAATTTGCTAATAAACTGACATTTCATATTTGATCTGGCCAGTCAAGGAGGTGAGGTGTTCTTCGCCATAGGCTTCACAGGTATTTGATGTCAATGAACAGGCTGAGGACTGGGATCTGACAAGCTGCTGAAGCCATCTACAAGTTAACTCCTTCCCAGGCACATACCAGAAAAAGAGTTCTGGGCTGTGCTTCTTGAAACAATACTTCACTAAGCAAGGCCCTGACAATGGAGATAGATTGCCTGGAGGCATTCTGAGGCCAAGAAAAGATAAAAGCTTTCTTAAAAGAATGGTTGAAAATATTCATTGCCGTATTGTGTTGACAATTTTCAGCAGATATGGGGCACAGCTGCACATGTTTGTGTGAAGAAAGGAAGATAAAAATGAATGGATTTCTTTTATATCATTACTGTTTTCTCCCAGTTCATTCCACAATACACAGGAGCTGGCTTTGCAAAGGATTCAAAAGAATCCTTGTGCCTTGGAGCCAGAGCTAAGGTAAAGAGTGCTAATTTAATTTGAGGCATTGATGAGATACAGAATCTAACTCACTTTACAGCAGTATGGGTCCTGGCCTATGTGCTATCCCAGGTATTACTGTATAAATAATGCTTTGTTAAGAAACTATTAATGTTGCAAAGTCATTTTATTGCAAAATTTGGATGTTAAGGATCCTCAGCAATAAGCCTGACCTTATTTCAGCCCTATCTATGAGCCATCTCACTGTCTTTAAATACATAAGTATGTAACAGTTTCCCACTGAATCTCTGGAGAAGATTCTGTATATTTGAGGTCTTCTTTTGTACTCACTGTTCAATAAGTGGCTCCTGCCATATCTACTGCACATCATCCAAACTCTGCCTTAAAGCCCATCGTTCATTTTCGGGGGGTGGGCAGTGGTTTTATTTAATTTTTGTAGCTCAAGTGGGTGAAAATTCCTGTTCAGTTTCCTTAGACAAACACCTGAGGTCCATGCCTCTCCCCTGTCATGTTTCCAGTCCTACCTGTAAGCCCCCACCCTTACCCAGAATCTCAGGATATCGAGCCCAGTAGCTCTTTGTCCCAGTGTCTTTGTTCCTAGTACTTTGGTCCCAGCTCCCTACCTTCTGCAGTCTTGTATATCAGCAAGGTTCCTTCTTCTGTCCCATGGTCTGCCAGTCAAACACTGAAACCACAGGAGAGGCAGCATCACTGTTCATCTCCTGTGCCATGAGACAACACAGCCACACCATGCACCCCAACGCTGCAGTGGGAGAGAAAGTTGCCATCCACTACTGGGTTTGCAAACAAGCAGAAATCCTTCAGAGAACAGACATTTCTAATGTCTTGGTGTGAAGTAGGGCTTTCTGAGGCACAGAACTTGAGTAAATGTGGGAAAAATTGAATGGAAATAGGCAAGTTATGCATCTCTGACATCAGAGGGATCCTCCGCCCCAACTACTGATCAAAACACAAGTCTTTCATCCAAATTAGGTAGGGCATATTAACTCTTACCAATGTCCCTTTCAGGGGATTTTAGCACATACATTAGAATAAAGTCTCCCAAACTTTCTTTTTCTGAAAACTCAATTATTTTTTCCTCCCTTTTTCAAAGAAAGGGAAAAAGAAGGATGCAATGTAGAGAGATTAATCCCTGACATGGCAAACATCACCCTAGCTATTTCAAATGCGGAAAAGTTCATATACAACTGAAAACAAGGCATTATAATAACATGGCTTAAATTTTGAGCGTACTTAATCATGAACATTTCCTTAGGTTGTTGGCTATATTGTTGGCTGTAACAATCAGTTATATTATTGTTAGCTATATTGTTGGCTATACTGTTGGCTATAACAGTTTCCAGGACTTCCTGTTAAATGGAAAACAAAACTCTGGTTTACTCTCATATTGATTAAAAGGTGTGTTTAGATGTTGCAAATATTTAGTCAAAAGCTTGTTAATAATCCTTCTGTTGAAAATGTTTGGCTCAGTCTGAGTAACCTCTTCAGCTGAATTCCTACAGCCAACCCACAGCTATCATAATGTAGAGTTCTACTTTTCTGGCCCTATATACATGATGTGGATAAAACTAGAGCAGTACAGCAGAGTGCCCAATGCAAATTAACCAGGGGGTCATTAAAGACTTCAGGCTATCAGCCTGGGGGTTTTCCTTCCTCTCCTTCTCCCAGCAGCCCATCAACCTTCACAGTCCTCACAGTCACTCTTCTTCAGCCTCTTGCTCCCACCACCATGAACACCTTGATCTCTACCTGGGATGGGCAGGTGGCCAGGTCCCATTCTATGCAAATTGCATGGAAAATATGCTGCAGAACAATAGGAAAACACCATTCCTTGTGCTAAAGAAAGGAGTGAGCAGAAGTGAATGAGCAAACTTCTTACATGCCCAACTCCTGTGACACGATGGTCAGAGTGAGCTCTGCTTCAGGTTTTTATCAGTCTTAGCACTTAGAAAAATTGAATTGCCTTCTCCCCAGAAAGGCCAGAGGAAAAGATGACTTTCTGGCTGGGGTGAGGTGCTTTGAAAGGGGATCCCAAGGCACATTGATAGGGGAGCCGGCAGTTCTGCTGCTTCAGTGGTACCTGTTTTGTGGACAAACAAATGACTTCAGTTTCCAGTGCTGTAAATCTGGAAGCCCTCATCACCACCAAATTAATAAAAATGGTTTTTAAAAAGGGAATAAAACCATGTAAAAAGCAGTAAGTAGTCAGCAGTCTGGCACTTGAAGCCCAAGATCGGATGGTAGAGAGAGAGCAGGGGGTCTCTTTCTCACCTAGGTAATGATTATACGAGCCCCATAAGGACATAGTTAAATCAAGTATTAAGAAGACTGCACTTAAGAGGGGGAAAATATGTCAATCACACTTTGCCTTTGACAAAAGGAAATTCCTTGAAACTGAGAATGGGGAGAGAGCGGGAGGGAGAGTGTCTCGTCATGTGGGTGGCCAGGAAACTGGAGGCCAGAAAAGTACGAGAGAGAGAAAGAGTAAGAGACGGGGTGGGGGAGAAAAACCCACCAGACTGAATTCTAATCCAAGTGCTGTGAGGCGTTCACACCAGGCCTTGTGAGAATATTAACAAGGTTACAGGAGAAGGGCCTTTAGCCTCGGGAATTATTAGTGAATATGGAATTATATTTGCGCAAACACAACCAGATGCAAGCAGCTAAATGCTCTGCAGATGTGAAAGGAGACGGAGTGTGATCCAAATGGGCAGCAGCTTCGTGTGTTTTAACCCTCCGTCGTGGTGCCTGCTTGCTGGTCAGAGAGGGCTGCTTTTCTGAAACAGCAATGGGGCAGGAGGGACAGGGTCTTCTTTATTAGCGATTTAAACATGAGTCCGCATTAGCAATTTTTCTTTGCCAGAGCCACCAGCATCTCCCAGCTGACTATCATGCAGATGAATACAGCCTGACTACATTCCTTTAACTCCCTGTGCCTTAGATTAATTCACTGCAAGTTGGAATTTTTCTCCCATTTTACCATGTCTTTTTCTAAAACCTGCTTCTGTCCTCCTCCCTCATTGTTTTTCCTCTTTGTTTGCTCTCGCTGCATTGTCTAACTCCATCGTGGACTGAGCAGTCAGCCCATATGCACTACATCACAGGCTGTTTCCATTAGAATGAGAAACTGATTACAAGAGCCAGGTATTCCTTTGAAGTAATCCTGTTTTACTACAAAACAAAGTCCCGCTTCTTGAAATACAGTAAGATTGAACAAGAACCCATTGCTTTGCACAGGATCCCAGTCCTGCTTGCAGTCAAGGCTCTGCTCAAAAAGCTCATTCCCTTGGCTTGCTTTCAAGGCCATTGTGTATTCACTTCATTTCTTGCACCATGATTTTTGGGTTTGCTCCCTGCCTATTTCATCCTGCTTTCCACTGTTCCATTCACTCTAATCGATCCTCTAACCCTGCATGCAGTGTTTACTTTGGGCAGTAGCCTCCATTGTTTCTGTTATTACTAAACATGGGGCGTTCCTTCTTTTGGCAGTGTGGAAGGCAGCGAGCTCACCTAGTACCCAGAGTGGCATTTATGGATTATAAGAAACCCAAAAAGCTGCCTCTCAGCTCCCAAACAGACCTTATGAGGAGTGTAATGCCAGTAGCTCAGTGTCACAGTTGACAGTGCAGCTTCATCATTCTAGACGATCCCCTACTTCCAAAGTAGTTACTCTGGAGAGGGAAGAGCACATACTGGATCTTTAAAGATCAACTTTATCAATTTAAATACAAAGCCACTGAAATGGCCCTAGGCATAATTACACAGGTTTTTGGTGTCACATGGTGGCAGGGTTAAGGCTTCTGTTCTTGAGAGGATTTTCTGCTAGGAAGGATAATAGCAGCAAATTGCTGTTCATGCTATAGAACTGTAAATGTGAAAGCATGGAGCTCTGAAGACTTATGTACATGGGATTTTAACCAATTACAGTTTGACTTTGGTGAACATGATAATTATGCTCGAACGGTTTTAATCCTATTAAGTAAGATCGTTGTTTCTTTTTCTTTTCCCATTTATTTATTTTCCATTTATTTCCTTGAATCGTAATGCTCACTTTGGAAAGTAATCACAGCCCTCTTACACTATGGCTTGTGTGAAATTACGATGTATGCCCTCAAATTTCATCATCTTTGAAATATTTTCTATCACTGAATGCATGTTTAAGAGGAAACTGAAGACTATTGAGTTAGAATTTTCAAACTCAGGCATGCTGCATTGATTATTCTTAACTCTCTTTACAGTGCACCCTCCTTAACAATACAATATGTATGATTTGATTACAAGACATTTTCTGGTAGTTTCAAAGCTGTATTTGAATATATTAATTTGCTCACAGAGTAAAAATCAGACATTTTAAAATATAGACCACCCATTATTAGACCTCTCTGTCTCCCGTCTTGGTAAAAAGCATATAGTCTCCAGTGACCCAAGAGTATATGAGGCAGGAGGCTGCCCAGTGAAAAGGGAGGTGGAAAAATATTACATCTTCATAGATGAAATGCTTATTATTCTGTGACAAAAATCGTTTCCTATTAAAACTGTCAAATAAGATTTTTGTTCTCTTAGTACTTAAGTGGGAGTCAAGACAACAGTGAGAGAGAGCAGTAAAAAAGGACTTCAGTCTCCCATACAAACATGGCTAAAAGCTCTGCTAACTCCCACATAAGTGGAACTCATTGTAACCTTGCACAAAGACTTTATTTCACTTGCTTCTTGTCATTAAGCTGGTTTTGTCTGGGTATTTTTCCCATTGCACGGAATCGTGTTTTTCCCTCAGGCAGGACCCGGAGGCTGCTCAGTAGACCACCACCTCCCCTCAACATGGCTGTGTTCTGGATGGGCCAAGAGTGGTGGAAAGCCTCAGCTGGTGGCCATGTTGAGAAGGCTTTTCCCCATTGTTCCCAACGGGGTCTGTGTTTTATGATGCCTTACAGTATAGGCAGCCACCATTTCCCCCGAGGGCAACGGCAGTTTCTGTTTCATGGAGAACAATGGATGATGGTGGCCAGTCCAAAAGGGAACAATTCTGCATGGGGGAAAAACAAAAACAACAAAACAACTTTTAGTTAAAAAAAAAAAGCCCAGCAAGTATGGCCATTCATAGGAAGCATCTGGGAGGAAAGCACCTATTGTGCCAGATCCTCTTCACAGACAAGCTGAGAGGGAGGTGGAAGGCAGCGTGCTCATTTTTTGCACTGAAGGGGAAACCAGAGCATCCTCCCTGGAGGAGTGATGGAGAGGGAAGTAGACAGATGTAGATGGTTGGTTCCAGGCTTGTAAGCAAAATATTTTTTGCTGCTCAAAGGGACAGAATCACGTCTGCCATGAGATGGAGAAAAGGCGAGGAGCTGAGGCAGAGGGCTCAGGGTAAAGCTGTGAAGTGCTGATCAGTTGCTGTCACCATCATCAAGAGGCTGTAAGAGCTGGACACACAGAGAGATGCTGCCTGGTGAGCCCAGCATGAGCTCATGGCCATGCAATTCTTCAGTCAGCCTGGATCTCTGAGATAGTGGCATAAGTAAAGCAGGTGGCAGAGCTGTCATCCCCAACCAACCTGATGCTCTCAGCCTGAGGGAATTCATATGTTTACATGATGAAGCCAGATTAAGGGAATGCAAGCAAGAAGGTTGTGTATAAAGAATAATTAGTGGTAAGAGGTGACAAACCAGCAGACATTTGGAGTGCAGAAGGCAAAGGGTGCAGAAAGCAAAGGGTGCTAGAGTCTGAGCAGCTTTTCATTGCTCTGGTGAAACAAAGCAGCTGCAAACCCAGTTAAAGTATCCCATAAACCAGAGGTGTTCTGTGCTCCCCAGATGGAAACACAATATTCAGAGCATATTCATACCATGAACGTGTGCATAAATGGTAAAAGAAAAAAAACATTGAAACTCTTTCTCTGGGATTGTCATTTGATATTACATTAACACATGGAAATGACTTTTTTAGAGATAATTATCTCTAAAGTGCAGATCTGCATTTTATGTTCTTCAATCTTCCTGGTATCTAGAAACACGCTCAGATATGCCAGATCTGCATTTCTGTAAAATGTTGATTTTGGTACTTTCTGCCAGTCTTATTTTTTTGAATGAACAGTGAAATAATCAGTGATGCACACACTGAACTATGCATTCAATGGATGTTGAATCAAGAGGTGTTAAGCCCCTGATCATAGAATCATAGAATAGTTTGGGTTGGAAAGAACCTTAAGATCATCCAGTTCCAACCCCCCTGCCATGGGCAGGGACACCTCCCACTAAACCATATCACCCAAGGCTATGTCCAACCTGGCCTTGAACATCGACAGCGATGGAGCATTCACAACTTCCGTGGGCAACCCATTCCAGTGCCTCACCACCCTTACATATAAGAAATTCTCCCTCATATCTCATTTTAGCAATTAGTATTTAAAAGAGAAAAGGAGGAAAATGTGAAAGCACTGCTAGCAACTTTGCAGATAATGGGCAGCTTGGTGGAATAATAAACAGGACTGAGAAAGAGGCAGTTCTACATAGCGGTGTTGTTTGGTAGGAGGGGAGCTCATTCAAGCAATGTGTCTGAATACACACAACCAAGGAAGGTCACACACCTGGAAACAAAAGCCCTGTGTCACTCTTGCAAGTTGGAGGGCTGTGGAAAGCGAGAGTTGGAAATTGGTAGACAGAGATCAAATAGAAGAAACGCGAACTCTCAGTGCAGTACTGCGGCCCACGCTTCTCGGCTATTTAAAGTCTATTTACTGTTCTATCAATCTGTGCATCATCTGCAAACTTTCTTAGCAATACTTCTTTTGTTGAGTAGAAGCGGACAAATTGCATTGAGAATTGCAATAGTACGTGGCACATTTTGGTGCTCACTCTCACCAGAAGAGCTTGAAAAACTGAAAAGATGAAGAAGCCACAACTATAATTTCAAATGCGTAAAGCTAATTTCATGATGGTTTTGAGTATCAGTCCATGCCATTTCTTAAAGAGAATGAAAAAAAAACCCAACACCGTAACAACAAAACACAGCCCACTCTGATAACAAGAGGAGAAGCAAAAATTTGCTTAGCTTAAAAGGCAACAAAGGTACACAGTGTAAAGCTGGAAAATGAAGTAAGGCTTAATTTAGGTTGTAAACAGGGCATATTTTTTAGGAACTGGAACAACATATAAAAATAAACCATAGTTTTTACATAAATTATTTTTCAAAAGTCTGCTGTGCAATGACCCCTGATCTAAATGTGAAATGGGCAAGCAAATACCGCTGTACCTTACTCTCACATCTTTAAGATCCTTATTCCCATATGCAAGTTGAGAGATACACTTCAGAATCTCTTCTGAGGACCTTGGACAGACATTTAAGTCGCAGGCAAATGTTCACACTGCAATATATCCTCCAGAGAAAGAGAGATGTCATTGTAAAAAGGCAGCTGTGAGATTCTCTCACTAAACTAAACCACCATAATTATAAAGCAGAAGTTCAGACTGTGTGAATTCCTATTCATAGGTATTGAGATGCCACCATTGGATGGGTATACCTGAAGAAGGTTTGGCAGATGGGGGAAATGACTAGGAGAGAGAAGACCATCCTCACTTATAATACTTCCCAAAGTAAAACTCTAATTCATGGACTATTACTTGAAAATGTGCTTCCACTTCAGAAAGGAAAAATCAGTATTGCACACCAGCAAAAGCCTCCTCAATGCCCAAGAACCAGTCCAGATGATGATTTTATAAACAATTTCCCAGATTTGTTCCTAGTTTTGCATACAACTTCACAGATCTTCGGGTACAATGGGGTGAGCAACTAAATGAATCTAGTTAAACGTACTGGGTGGTATTTGCTTCAATGCATATTAGTAAGTTGAAATTTTAAAAGGAAGGCATTTATGTAGCAGATACGAAGGCCTCAGGGTAGCACCTAAACCAATAAATTTCCTTCTTTCCAGAGCTAAATTCCTTTAAGAATACCAGAAAATATAAGAAAGTACTGTGTATCTGGCTCCCAGTGCTTCTTATACCATCTTTTCTCCCCTTTTCCAGACAGATATGGATGGCAGGCCAGCACTACTTTTTTTCTTTGTGAAGTCCATTGACTTAGCCATTTTTTCTGCTGGTGGATATCATTTAACTCACAGAGGGCAAGTCTGTCCATTCACCATTTCTACTGGCAGTCTCTAAGAACATTTATGTAGACAGCAGTATTTGCATAAAAAACTGAGCCTCAGTTACAAAAGACAGGAGTCATTAAAAGCACTGCTTAGGTTACACTCAAAAATATGTGAAGCATTTTCAAGATCTAGAATAAGATAGCTCTCTGCTGTGAACAATGATTGAAGGTCTCCTCAGACACCCAGGCTGCATTAAGCACTGGAAATAATAGCAGAATTGGGTTTTCTATTTACTGTAGTAAAGCAACCTTGTCTATAAACTCCTTATTGCTGCAAACCAAAGGTGTGTGTCTGGGGAGGGCAAGCTTTTCCCCTTGATGTTCCAGGACATGGAAATACAATCCTTTTTCAGACACAGATGTTTGCAATAGAAAACTTTCACTCTGCTCTCTTCTGTTTTCAATCTGCTCATGACAGGAAACACAGATTCAAAATGAATGTAAAGAACACAGCCACCATAACTGATGATAATACAAAAGAACATCTAGGAAAGATTTCTTTTTTCCACAGTACATTACAGGGAGAAAAGGTTTACAGATTTCAGAGATTCTAGGTGTTTTTCTTCCTCAGTGGCTACCAGTAGAATGTTTTTCCATGAACTTCACAGGATATAGCTCTCTGCAATGCTATGATACTATCAACAGTTTCAGCATACAAAAGATAACACAACACTTCATGCTCTCTGCCAGATCTTCAGTGATTTCAATACTACCCCGCCAAAGCTTCATTGAACAGATAGATGTATAAAATGGGTCAAAGATTCTTCCATAGCATGTGTAAAATGTAAAATGAAACAGGTAAGCGCAATTGATTCGTCCTCTTCAGCCAGTCTTGCTACTAACGTCTAGGCTCCTGAGGATTTCAAAGCTGTGCTTTTAAACTATGCCAGCCTACATTTCTCAAGTGAAGTACTTTTATGTATGACAATGTGAAGGGTTTGACTGGTCTCTTCCCTGTGCTTTTTTGGTTGCCTGCTCCAACTTCTCCTACTCTCTTCTTTAGCCCCCACCCTACCTAATCTCCCTTCTCTACCAACTGCATTTTGCCTAAATCACCTTTCCTTGTTCTTTCATTCAGGTAGTACCTTGCTAATGACATCCTTCATTTAAAAAACAACAGGGGCTATAATATTAACATGGCAAATTCATTTATTACACTGTGTGCCACACACACTATTTGATCTGTTCCTATTTTGCCTGTTTAGCCTATGAGCTCTTTGGAGCCAGGAATGTCATTCAGTGTACACTTGAGCAATGAGTAGCACAAAGGGATCCTATTTTAAACAGTACCTGAGCAATACTGTAACAAATAAAGACATTATAATTACCCCTCCCCCAAGCTACATTAAAAAAAATGATCAAGCATTCAAAAACAGAGAAATGGCAGCATCAACTCTGTGATGTGATTTTAATTCCTTTCTTGCTCTTCTTCTCTATATGTATTAGCATTTTGTCTCTAGCTATATGATATCACACTATTTTTTTCTGCAAGGCTCTTGTTTCATTGATTATTGTTCAGGTTTTTTAATATTTTTTATTCAAAATGGTTTCCTAAAACTTTCATAACATAGGATTTTCTGTCACAATCCTTCCATTACGTAGAAATGTACTAATTTCTTCTACATTATTCTTTGTTAATTTTATTAGAGAATGTGAATGATTCAAGGGTATTAGCGAAATCATTTTGACAATGCTGACTTGAATAGCTGTTACTCTGTTTGAAGATGGGAGCTAAAGCACAAATATATGAAGCATAAAACATAAAAATTAAGTGTTTAATTAACAGAGGTTCTAATATTTTAGGCTGTTTCATGTTTTTAGCAGGTGGCATATTAAAAGTACAGTAGCAAAAGATTAGTTTTTATCTAGGAGTGCACAGAATTTCTGCTCATTTTCAGGAGAAGAACAAAGACTGATTTAGTGCCCATGATTTTTGACAGTGGCAAGGGATACAGCCAGGTTTTCAAAATTTAGTCATCTTCTTTAACCATTGTTCCTTTTTACAATCTGCTGCCAACAACCAAATGACTTTGAATTTCTACATTAAATAAAACAAGGAAGTTGTGCATAAAAACTCTCTACTCATCCTTAACTAATTCCAAGGACCCCATTCACACTGTAGATCAACCAAGGCTGGGTCTTATGTAAAGCACTGCCTCTTCAAAGCTTCAAAAAGTTCTGGGGGCCATAGCCCAGCTATAGAGGTTTTTCTATACAGAGAAAAAAAAACAGTATCACAGACTTTCTGTTCTGCTCCCTTTTACTAAACATTGATTTGAGCAGATGCCTAGGTTTTCTCCTCAATACATTTATGGCTATCTGTAGTTTTCTCCTTGATTTTTCAGTATTTTTTTCTTTCAGTATTTTTTTCCTTGATTTTTCAATAAATCTTTTCTATATTTTGAAGCATAGAAACCCAAAGTGGACTTCATATTTACTGACGGGTACCCCAGTACTAAAAATCACTTAAATGACCATTTCAGCTACAGCACTGCACTAGCAAATAGAGTTGCTTGTCTGACACAAACTCTAGATCTTTTGCAGAATCACTGTGTTCCAGGGGAGACACACTCACCTGAAAAATACAGCCTAGAACTCTTGTCTCTAAATCAAGTCAGTTTGGCTGTATTAAAAGCAAGAATTGCACTAGTGATATTTTGACTGAGTTCTTATTCAAGCTCATCTTTTACTGGTATTTTCCTAATTTGAGGGCTCACTAGAGATTCCACACATCTAAACAGCCCTGCACAGATTCACAATGTGCACTGGGGTAATATGGATAGGGGAAGTGTTTAGGAATCATACATGAGAAAAGTCAGAAGAGTTTGGGCAGCAGCAGATTTCAGAAGGCAATAAATATGAGCAATGAATCTTCCTCATCTCACTAGGCCATCTCTCAGGATACAAGCAGTATTTTCTTCTCTGGGATTTTTAAGCCAACTTCTTCCTCTTCTCACCCACCTTATACATTGACACCATGCTCCCTCTCTGCCTGCACCAAGAATATCCCCTGCTTATTCTTCTGCCCCTGCTAGATTGCTGGCATAGTAGTGGGCTCCTCGCGTGTTAAAGAGCTACTGTGAACATTGCATTGAATTCTTTTTGTTGTTCTTGTTCACCTTGAGTTTGGGTTCAACAATGACTTCAAAGTAATAACTCAGGCTCAGTTCTGGTTTTAAAACACACAAACAACCAACGTGAATTAAAGTTTTTATTTTGGTTTCAGTTTGATTTTAAAACATATTCGGTTTTAAAACACTCTTATCAGAACAGTCTGAGTGATCACCTTGTGGTTAGTGTTATTTACAAGTCTGACAATATTTGTGTCAAGGGCATATTTCAATATAAATTATTCAGGATCTATTTCCATATTACTGGTAAGAATACTGATTAGGGCAAAGCTCGAGCCACCACAGAACTCTATTAAATGTCTCCTCATTCAAATTTAGCAAGTACTTTTGGAGAGCTTAATCAGCCCTTCATCACTTAACGTGTGCTTCTCTGGTGTGGTTAATCAGAATGCACTGTGGTACTAAGCCAAAGGTATTACAAAAGTCTAAGAAGCATCAACTTTTACTGTTCCATTTATTAACTCAAATTCGAATTACCTTGAAAATTAATGCTAATACTGTTGAACTAGTATTAATTCTACCTTTGTTCCTTAGTCTTTTTACCACTGAATCCCACATAGCTTTTTTTTCTTCATCATTTTTGTCTCAAACCAATGTCTGACTTACTAATTTATAACATTATATTTGTATTTGCCAGTATCTGTATTTGTCAGTAGATGCCAAAACCTTTCTCCTTGGTACTTACATTCTGGAAAAGAGTTTGGTTTTAAATTCTTTACAACTGAAATATTGTCTTAACATTTAATCATCACATTATCTCAATTTTCTTTACAACTTCTTGAAGCTTAAGTTTATATTCCATTTGTCGCTCCAGCATCGTCCTCTTCACTGTGTTAAAGAGAGCTCTACCTGCTCTAATTAGTCTCCCGCAGACAACAGTTCTAGTTGTGAGGCAGAGGTTAAGCTTCTGTGCATCCCTCCCACCATGAGGGTTCTTTCCTGATGGACCACTCAAGGCATGTCTTCAGCTTAGTGGAGCAGCCAGGGGCTCTTGCCTAATATCTTACAGCCTTAGGATCAGAAAGTCACAAAAAGTATCACCTGGATTTTTCCATTTTTCATCTTCTCCCCTGATGTTTCCTACAATTCCACCAGCTCCACACGATTTTTGCCTAGTTATGTTCCCAAAATTGGCTGACATTTTTGCTGAAATGTAATACTGACTAAAAACCTCAGGCAAAGATGAACACTGCACACAAAAGTTTTTAGCTCAAATTACAAGCAATATGTATAGTGATGAAGCAAATGATGAAAAAATGACACGTACAATTTCTGACTTCAAAATAAAGTTATTATTGACTATGCAAAGTAGAATTTTTTCACTTTGTACTACAGTAGTGCCTGGGGAACTAAATGAAGATTAGGCTCCAGTTACTAAGCACAGTAAAAAAAGGCTCCTACCATTTTAAAAACGTTGTAACTAATGCATCAAAGTGAAAATAAATAGTTACGTAAACTTACAGCACTTTTAGCTATTAAAATTAAGCTAAATTTTAATATTTAGGAATTTACAGTTAGGAACATTCTCTGGTAATATCCTCAGTGACAGGGTTTGGACTAATCTTGCTCAGTACTGAGTTGGCTACTGGAAATGATCACCCATATGATGTGTAGTGCCAGTGCTAACAGACCTACAAGTGCACCTTCTTTCCAGACTGCTAGTTTGTTTCCCCAGCATCTGAACATGGGTTACAAGCATTCTGTGGGGGAATTGAACTGGGTAGAAACTAACCAGGAAGAAACCTGGCATCCTTCCCAAAAGAGCCAGTACCAAGAGCTGATGTGCAATGGTCTTCCGGAGCATGTTACATCTTATTTATAGCTTCAGTGTTACTCATTTCTTCTGGTTCTGTTATCTGTGTCACCAACATAAGGACATGGAGCTGTTGGAGCAAGTCAAGAGGAGGCCATGAGGATGATCAGTCTGGAGCACCTCCCGTACGAAAACAGGATGAGAAAGTTGGTGCTGTTCAGCCTGGAGAAGGCTGCATGGAGATCTCAGAGCAGTTCCCAGGGTCTGAAGGGGGCTACAAGGATGCTGGATAGGGACTCTTCATCAGGAACTGCAGCAACAGGACAAGGGATAGTGCATTCGAGCTTTTCGAGCTTAAACAGGGGACATTTATGTTAGATATAAGGAAGGAGTTCTTTACGGTGAGCATGGTGAAGAGCTGGCACAGGTTGCTAAATAAGTGGTAAATGCTCCATCCCTGACAGTATTCAAGGCCAGGTTGGACAGAGCCTTGGGACGCACGGTCTAGCGTGAGGTGTCCCTGCCTGTGGCAGGAAGGTTGGAACTGCATGATCTTAAGCTCCTTTCCAACCCAAACCATTCTCTGATTCTATGATGCACTGGAAGCAGCGTGAGCACGAAGACCAGATTTGGGGACATGTCACGTCAGGGGTGAAAGATGAAGAGAGCTGCTCTTGGTGTTTGGGGCAAAGCAGAGTAGAATCAAAGCAGAGATATTTCAGGGGTTTCCGTGGGTACTGACTTTAGCTAGTTTGCAGATTAAAGACGAGTGAGGCCCGCAGAGCTCGGCATCTCCATACAAGGGCCAGGCTGCAGATCTCCTGCTGAAAACGCTGCCGCGGGCACACCCTGGATGCCCGAAGGGAACATGGGTCGGTGCGATCTCGGAGGTTATACAGGGCCGCAGGGGACAAACCGCTGATAAGGGCAGTACCAAGGGCAATGAGGCCCCGTAAGGAGACATGTGGGACGCCCCACGAGCACTGCCCCTCCGCTCCCGGCTGCCCCTCCATGGCCACCCCTGCAATAACCACACTCCGCGGCGCCAGGCCGCCACTTCACCTCT